>CAOLHI010005969.1:0-46019 GCA_948474755.1 Ctenosaura bakeri | reverse complement strand
CAGATGATCAAACAGAAAAAAATTATACAATCATATGCTTAGGCTGGAGACAAAGGAGATAGCTAGGATTCGCCTGGAAAAACAGCCTATGGGTGTGGCCTGAGCATTTATTCCACTGGCATCTCTGGACCAAAGAGCTTTTTTTGGTATTGTTTCCAGCACTTGCTTTACCAGAGAGCACAAGGAAACAAAAAATGTGCATGTCATGGAAAGCCAAAAGCTCCAGTGCAAAGAGTGCCTTCGTATGTATTTAAATTAAAACAATAAAACCAAACTTTATAAGCTTCTGGAATTTGATGATTTGGTTGTTGTGACTGTGTTGTTAAAATCCCCTTTTAATGTTTTACCTGACACCCTTCTACAACTCAGTCTAAATCAGGGATGGAAACAATCTCATCCTTCAGATCATGTTGGACTACAGTTCCCAGGATTCCTCATAACTGGCTATGCTGGCTAGGTTTACTGGGACTTGCAGTTCAACACCATCTACATAAAGATGGCATTACAACACTTTGGTAAAGTGGGCAGTACTTCCATAGTGAGACGACTCCACAAAGTGGCTTCTGGTGGACAACTTCCCCACTGCACCAGCAGTACAGGAACATAGATGCCATGTAAATAGGCTGCATGGGCATGTGGCCACTCCAAGGCTAATTTTGCCCCTCCAGACACCCTGGATCACCCTTTTTCTGGCTGGAAGAGGGGTGACTTGCTTCTCTTGGAAGCCCCCAAGAACAGCAAAAATCTTTTAAATCAGTGGAACCCCCCCCAACATTAGCATAAAGATAGCAATTTTTCAGCAACCTCTACTTTTTGTTCTTGGTTTTAGCAGTCTGTACAGCACTTAAGAGGTCCCAGAGCAAATTATGCCACAAGAATATGTGATTGACTCATTGCCACACTGTACAAAGATGCTTTCTTGCTAGTACCAGCCCTGAAGGAGAAAACATCCTTATACTGCCAGTTTGGTTATCCAGCCAGTAGCTTTCCATAGCTGCTGCCACTGTGAAGACATAGTAAATGGAGTACTGTGGACTGGAAGAATCTCAGGAAGGAAGAAAGTTCCACAACAAATGAAGGCAGCCACAGAGAGCATCTTTATGTATGACCTCACTGGTGTGACTGGGCAAAAAGGGTTGCCTGAGTGAAAACTAGAAAAGGCTCCTGTACCTTTAGAAAAGGGAATTCCAGTACGTCTTTTTAGTCATGCAACAAGACCTGCAGCTTCTCTTAGCTTTTCTGTTCTTCCTCATTAATAATTTCTGCTATCTTGACTTTATGTACTCACCCCCACAGTGATGTTGCTTGATCACATGTGCCCTGGTTTTCATCTGTGAAATGTCAAGAGGGTATGGACAATTGTTGTTTATTGCTGCTTTCCTATGCCCATCCCTCCAAAAATCTGGGGTGTTCTATTCTTCTAGTATAGGGATGGTGAAATAGTGCCCCTCTAGATATAGTTGGATTACAAGTTCCTATTACCTTGAGAACTGGGGACATTGACTGGCTCAGTTGGAAATCAAGATTCGGAGGGCTTGCTGCTGCCTGGTCCAGCAGGCCCAAGGCAGACAGACAGTGAATGAGCCTTAACTATCCCATCTGACTTTCAGCTAAGCAGAGTCAGGACTGGTTAGTAATTGCATGGAAGACCAAGGAAAACCAAGTACTGTAGACTGTTTCAGAAGAAGGCAAAGGCAAACCAAGGCAACCCACTCTGAAGAATTGTCCACTTATGAAAACCTTATGAAATTCACGGGGTCACTGTTAGTTGACGGACTTTAAAACACATACACATACATGTCATGGATAGTAACTTAAAGGCTTTTTTTTAAAAAAAAAAACTGGGCAAATTCCAGAATTCCTTCTATATCAATAGCTATTTTCCTGACTAGAACAAGAAGGTTCCATTTTTTCCAGTCAGTCTACCTCTGAGCACCAGAAATTAGGGCAGTCCTGCTTAACCCAGTATTTTTCAGATTAGTTATATTTCTTATCATCCCCAGATAATGATGGCCAGGATGAAGAACTGCAGTCCAGTACACCTGAAGATGGCAGGTTACAAGGCACACTGGGGACAAATGTGGGATAACACTGCCTTTATGAGCTACTTGTGCACTTCCTGAATGGATTGGATTCCCTTCCCACAAAAAAACCAGAATGTTCAGTTATTATTGCAGTTGTGCACAAAACTCATTATATTCCATTTGTGTCTCATCCAAAGCTGTGGAAAAAAAATGGCATTTTGACCAGGCTGTTAATGTACTGCTAGTAGCAAAGACATTGTTGCTGTACCTCCTACAAGCCATTTTTAAAATCTGTATTGCAAGGCACATGAAGAGTGTGTGCATTGTTTCTGAACTGGATAGTGCCTCCAAGAGCCATGTAGGACTCTGTTTAGACACCACAGAATGCCAAGGAGTGGGAGAACTCCTTTTCTATTATGGTCTGCCATGTCTTGGTCAAAACCTGCTAGGGGACCAAATTCAAAAAGTAGGTACAGCCAGATCCAAACACAAATTGAATTACAGCTTACACTGCCACCAGTTTGTGCAAGTTTCCCTCTATCAGTTTTGGAGTTAGGAGACACAGGAGGACTGAGTGATTAATGTAGAGTGGGACCTGTGAGAAAGCTTGGTCTGCATAGAGAGGTTGTGGCCTGGGGATTTTAATCGTTTGCCTTTTGTAAGCTGCCTTGAGTCTCAGCCTGAGAAAAAGACAGGATATAAATAAACAGATGGATAGAAGGATGGAAATCTAGACTGAGAAGCACAGAGGTCTGCATTTGACTCATTGGTTGGAGGCTTCTGACCTTTAAAGTAAGAAATCTCTCACCTGGCATAGGCAAGCAGTTTTCAACCCCAATGCCCACTCACTAATTTAAATTAGAATCTATAATGATTGCAGCTAATACTTTCTTGTTCTCTGTAACAGACTCACCATACTCTCCATTTGGGAAATATAAACCAGGCTCCTCCTTGATAACTTTTCGTCCAACATTGCCATAAGTTAGATCCAAAGCACGATCCCTTTCCAAGGAATGGGTTTCAGGAACCTCTGCCTTACTTCCCACCACACTATCTTCTTGAATGTTGCAACCTGGAGACTTTGATATAGTGCTCTCTGCCTGGCTGTTGGCTGGAGACAGTGCTGGAAAGGAAGCTGATTCGGAGGCAACAGGACTACGGCTGCCATTTTGATACTCTGGATCACCTACCACTGAGGAAGAGTCATTAGTCATGCCATCACTTTCCGCAGAACCATTATCGCTGGACTTCAGGCTGCTTTGCCGCTGTAAAGTCAAAGCCGAATTTACCATTTTCATTTGGTTTTCTAGCACTGAAATACTGGAAAAAACAGAGCTTGAAGGATCAGCTTGAGAACTGCAAGAGGTAAGAGGTTTAGAAGACTGACTTGGCCCATCCTGAGACTCCAGGTCTTCTTCCACCTCCATACTTTCTACATTACTTTCTGGACAACATGGATCTCCATTCTTCTCTACTGCAGTAATCTCTACATCAGTATTGTCATGACTAGTTTCTGGCACTGGCGTATTAGGAATTTGTCCTCCCATATGCATACGGATGTGTTGCTGCAAAACTACCGCGTTGGTAAACTTCTTCTGGCAAATGGGGCAGGAGTGCTGCATCTTCAGTGGGGTATTTGCACGGTGTACCCCGTAATGTGTCTTAAGATTGCCTTTGGTTGAGAAGGCTCGGCCACAGATCTTGCACTTGAATGGCCTCTCTCCAGTGTGTGTACGGTAATGCATTTTGAGAGAGCTCTGACAGCTGAGGACTCGGTGGCAAATTAAGCACTCATTGGGATCAGCCGTTGACTTGTCAATGTTTTCCACCAACTGCTGAAGCTTTGTTGTTTCAGAACTTTGTTCACCAGCTCTGCCTCCCTGGAAAGCACTCAGGCTGCAGCTGGTTTGTGGGGAATTCCTGTTCTGCTCAGTCCCTGATTCATGACTGGCTACACTTAATGAAGGACCTCCTTCACTTTCTGAAAGTCTAGGCTGAACATCACTTAGAGGGGCACCAGTGAAAGCATCCCTGCCACCTACTAAGTTGGAAGTGTTTTGAGTTAAGCCTAAAGAGGTAGGCAGTGCAGTAATGATAGGTTTGGCATCCACAATAAGGTTTGATTCATCTAGTGGAACAGACATCCCATGGGGTATACCACTGCTTGTAGGTATATTGTCTAGTTCTTCAGCCACAGGATGAGGATTCATTTTGATGTCAGGAAATTTATCTTTATGTCTCTGGAAATGCACTTTAAGATTTCCTTTGGTCGTAAACCGATTGCCACAAATGTTGCACTTATAGGGCCTTTCACCAGTATGGGAACGGAGATGGATTTGCAGAGCACTGTCATTGCCAAAAACCTTGCCACAGAACTTGCACTTGTGTCTGAAGAATGCCTCTTCCATAGCTGGTTTGGTTTCAGACACATTAACATTTGGCACCTTCCCTTTCCCTTTCTTTGAGGGATCAACCACTGAAGAGATAGCAGAAAGAGGGTTTTGGAAGATGACTGAGCTGGATGACTGAGGTAGCAAAGGGCTTGGGAAGTGGGACATGGAATTTGTCAGGCCTCTGCTTGCATCAGGCTTCAAGGAGATGCTTGGCGATCCCATCAATCCACTGGCCATAGAGACAGCAGCTGGAACACCAACATTTGAATGAGGTAGTTTGCCTTGTTTCAAGGATTCCAGGGATAGGCTTTGGTTCCCAGCTTTCTGTCCAATTAAAGCAACAGCAGCTGACAGTTGTTGGGACATGTGAGCACCCAAAGCTTTGAGGGGATCCGTAGCAGCAGCAGCTAGTGAAGGATGCAGAACGTGGGGGGCCATCATGGCAATCTGAATGCGGATTTGCTCTGTAAGCTGGATCTGTTGGAGCTGCTGCTGCTGCAGACACACAAGTTGCTCAAGGATCATTGGAATAGCATTAAGGCCAGTCGTTGATGGGGGAACTGTCTCTGAGGTACACTGATTGACTGCCACTTTAGTCCCACGGATAGTCTGCAAAGTCACATTAGTGTTTGGTACTTTGGGTTTGGGTAAATAGCTCAGCCCGTGGGCTGCAGGAGTAGCTGGTGGCTCTGTTTTTGGATACATCCCTCCTACTGGTTTGCTCTCGGTTTTCTCTTCTCTCTTTTCTATGGAAGCAGAGCAATTCTTTGCTTGATTCTCCTTGGCTGTTGCACTGTCTATCTGATTGCCTGGGAAAGTTCCTGAGGAGCTTTCAGGGAGGCCTTCCAAGGGCATTGTTCCCTCACCATCATTCATGATTAGGACAGGTGGTGTTTTAGTGCAATTTCTCTTATGCTCAAGAAACTCAGAGAGATCAAAGAACTCTGCACAGCACTTCTCACAGATGTTGGTTTCCTCTGTCCGGCACCTTTTGGAACTCATTTCATCACCTCTGTCACCTAGGACGTCTTGTGGACTCCCTAGAAAGACATTGGAAGAGAAAGAAGAGATCTCAGAACAAGGTTATGACACTAACAGAAGCAGAGTTAGACAAGAGGAGGTTGGTAAACCAAGATATCTGTTTGAATAGTAAATTTTCCCAGTTAAGCATTCCTGATAACTATGCCTACAAGAGCATTATGTCACAGCATATATTTATGTGAAATGCTTTCTAATGTCTAATTCAAAGATTAGCAGAATTGGAAGGTCAAACTAATTCAGATACATAACAAAACATCAGTTCAAAATGTGAAGAGGATCTTAGGAAAATGATCCCCCACAGTGCCCTCCTGGCATAGGCCCTCCACCCACACAAGAGGCTCACCAGTGGCCACAGCAGACAGCAGCCTCCAAGAGTGTGATCTGTGGGGGCAGCTGCACACCATTATGAGGTGACTTCATGTAGCACTGCTTATGAAGTAGCTTAGCGCCCAAGAGCACAGCTAGGTAGAGGGTGTCTGACAGGCATGAGCCACCTGTGGCCTTCTGGATGTTGTCAGGCTGCTGAAACTCCCAGAATTCCTCCTTACTGGCTATTCTGTTAAGGATGATGGGAGTTGCAGCCCAAGAACAGCAGGGGGACCATTAATTGCCTGTCTCTCATCTAAGAGGAGAAAAAGAGACCATGATGTTGTTAGCCTTTATTAAGTTACACTTTGATCATTATGAAACCATTCTGGACTTTCATGCAAAAAGAAGAAGGGACAGAATAACTGGTGGTACTTCTACCCACACATCCAGGTATGCTCAGATAGGTGAAGTATTTTACCTCTCAGTAATTACTTATACAGTACAGCATATTTTCTATTGGCTTGCTTCTTTGTTTTATGTGCCACCAGTTAAAACACAATTGAACAAATAATTCAATGAAAGCGTCATAAATTTTTAAAGAAGTATAAAAACACAACAATAAAGTTAAAAATACATCAACACCCACCCAATTAACCATTAAATGCTGGCAAAATTGGTGATCAATTAACCATTAAATATTGGCAAAATGAGAACAGAAAGGGTACCAGCCTAGCATTTCCATGTAAGGAGATTCCACAGGCAGCAGCTCTCTTCTATGTCCTCAGCAGAGACACCTGTGAGAAAGTCCTCCCCTAAGAATCTTAAGACCCTGGCAGGTGAGTATAGGCAGAGGGGATCTTTCAGATAGTCTGGATTTAAGCCATATAGGGTTAGATTGAACCTACTGAGAAACTGTGACATACCTAGTAGGTCCAGATTATCTGAAGGACCATATTCTCCCATATGAGCTTACTCATGCTTTGAAATTCTTTGTAAAGGGTCTTTTCTCTGTCCTACCACTTTCACAGGTATCTCTGGTGGAAATACAGGAGAGGGTCTTCCTGGTGGCTGCTCCCAAGGTTATGGAATTCCTTTTGAGAGAGGTTAAATTAGTGTCCCCCTTGCAATCTTTCTGGAGTATAGTTTTAATTTGTGGACAGTTTAATGGTATTTTTAACTTTTCAGTTTGGTTCATTTTTTTAGCTATGCCTCTTAACTGTTGTAAGCTGCTCTGAGTCCTAAAGCAGAGGAAAAGCAGGATATAAACCAATAAGCAAGACAACATGGTTCATCAGTAAATCCAGTTGGTGGGAAGCGCAAAATGAAGTGTTTCTTTATACATGTATAATTTAGCTTATGGAACTCACAGCCACAACATGTAGTGATGGACACTAGCTTAGACAGTCTTAAGAAGGAATAAGAAAAATTCCTTGTCAGTATAATACTATTAATATCAAAAGTCGCACAGCTACTTTGAGCCTCCAGGGTCAGCACCACTATGCATCCAAGTACCAACTTCTGGGGAACAACCAAAATAATTAACTTTTGCCTTCATTTCCTGCTTATGGGCTTCCCAAAGTCATCCAGCTGGCCACTGTGGGAAAAAGGGTATTGAACTAGATAGACAAGTCTCTTTTGTGGGTATGATTAGCTAGACACCATATTTTAAGACAACCTTTAGGCCACTTGTTCCCCCTCCTATGTTTCTGAAGCTCCCAACTGTTTGGCATGTTTTTAGAAAATTAATAATAATATTTTCCCATGTTACTTGGGGCTCATGCAGGACAATTTTGCCAGGTTTCCCCTGGCTGTTTTAGCTTAGGAAGAGGTCTTTTTTCAACCAGGAACTGACTTCCGGTTTATTTCCTGCCTGGGAAAGGCCTCTCCTGAGCTTAAAAAGAGTCCAAGGAGGCCTGAAAGCATGGAGGTGGAAACTTTTTTAATGATTTTTTTTCAACAGAAGATAAACAAAATTCTGGGTGGGGTTTTTTGTTGCCCTCCAAGGTCCTGTGGGAGGCCAGGGGGTCCTCCAAACTCTCAGCAGTTGCTGATACTTTTAAAGAGAGATCTGCACAAGGACTTTCCAGCTCAAACACTGGGATACAACATCAGGTGAATGTACTTTGCTCCATAGCTTCTATGCTATGACTAATTCTGAATGAAATCCAGGTGTGGAAGGAAAGGAAGTATAAGTCATTCATGTTTCCTCACATTGTTTTTCGAATGCCACTAAATATAATTGAAATTAGGTGTTTGTATGGAAATAGAGAGCTACAATGGATATATTTCATTCAGTATTTATCTGTATGGGAAAACAATATTGCTGGAGGCAACTCTTGTATGTTCTGTAAGGAGGCAAACATGTGCTGAACCTCCATAAAAACAAGCAAGATTAGAGTTGACACATATTTGCTAGATCCCAGCAAAGGAAAAGATAGTGAAACCACAGATCTTGCCATGGTGTATGTAGAAAGAAGGATGCACAGAAAGGGGACATTAAAATGTTTGATGCCCAGCAATCAACATGAGATTATGCTGCAGTCTCCCTAGGGTTGCCAGTTTAGAATTATTTCAGGTCCTGAAGTTTCTGAGCTAAAGCCTGAGACCTGGAGACTTTCCTTGGTGATGTTATTAAGCATTACACATTAAGAACCAACCAGATTTACTCAAAGCTTATATTCAAGTACACATAGAGAGAACATACTTTCCTGTTTGGAAATTAAGACAGAAACTGTAGCCAAAGGGACAACTTCCAGAACAAAGTGAAATGAGGGGATTATATCCCACAGTAGGTCCCCCATAACCATGTGGTCTGTATACATAGTTTCACTTACCCTTGATCTGCTCCAGGGCTGCGGCTGCCACTGCCAGTCAGGGTCCTTGCTCTGTGCAGATGGCTGAGAGAGGCGCACAGTGAGGTATAGCTGGGCTTCCCATGCCCTTCTCAGCTAAGGAAGAGATAGATGCTCCTTTCTCAGTGGAAAGAGGCACATGAAGCCCAGCACTTCTCTCTGCTGAGGAAGAGTCAGCTACTCCTTCCTCAGCGGAGAGAGGGGTATACAAAGCCCAGCATAGCCCCTCTCCCATATACACATGTTATCTGCATTTTTCACCATCCAGTCCCACCTCTGGGACAAAGAGTTTGTGATACAGGGGACCTATTGCTCTTGCTTCTACCCAGAAAATGGATTCAGAGGATAGTGGAGAATGAGCCCTGGTGCCACAACAGCTGAGAGGGAAGGAGGAAGATAACTACATAAAGACAGAGACCTTCTGAAAAGTCTATGTTGTAGCAAGAAATCAGTGAAATCTTACAAGTTGTAGCAAGCTGCTGCTCTCCAAGCTGAGCAGGAGATTTTCACAGAATCCTTTCCTTATGCTTGGAGCTGAGCCCACCAAAACTGGAGAATCTGCACTCCTGTGTTCCACGTGTATATGAGTCCTGAAAACTGGAGACTTGGGGTCAGGCCTTGAGATCTAGAAACTCTAAATTTCCCAAGTGGGTTTTGTTTACGAATCCTCCCTCATGTGGTGATATCTAGTACAACAGGTGATGTGAAAAAGAAATCTGTAAACTGAGCTACTTGGTGTAAACAATACGAGATATTGCCACATAGGGTAATATTCATTAAAAAAAAGACTACTACATGCAACTGCAGGAATGTGAACTGGATAAATGGGCCAGGCATGTGGGTCGCATGTAATTCACACTAGCAGATTATCAGTGGAAAGATGAACACATTTGAAATGCACACATTTGAAATCTGGTTACATTCAAAATATGCACATTTGAAATACACATAATCTGAAGGAACTGGCAAAACCACTTCTGAGTATTTCTTGCCTAAGAAAACCATATGAAATTAATGGAATCATCAAAAGTCAACAGGTGATTTCAAGGCACGCACACACTTCCATAAACAGATGGCATATAGCTGTTGCATACAGTTTTTAAAATGCAGACAAAAATGTAGACATTTGAGGGAAAAATCCCTCCTCGTCTCTGGGATGATTATTTTTTCCATCTATAAACCTAAAATCAAACTCGAAATGGAGCACACGCAGAGGCGAAAAGAAAGCATGTGGATGCAGGCTTTAGAGATGAACATTCCCCTAAAAGAGACAACTCAAGTCTTGTTCAGGCATTCTTTGTAAGGCTGAACATACAGTCCTCTTTTCATAAACACATGTAGTAAAAGAGGAGAGTTTGCGGCTATAATACCACATCCCCTCTCCCCAGGGTGCATTCAGTTAATATGCAAAGAACACCTAGATCGGAGTCTTGCAATGGCTTCACCACACTTAAAGAGTTAAAGCACCCACAGTACACAGAACTAATTTATAAGGTACACCAGTGTGGTGTAGTGGTTTGAGTATTGGACTGTGAGCCAGGAGACCAGGGTTCAATTCCCCACGTGGCCATGGAAACCCACTGGGTGACCTTGGGCATGTCAAACACTCTCAGTCCCAGAAAACTCCTTGATAGGTTTGCTGTACAGTCACCATAAGTCAATAAGGACATGAAGGCCAGATAAGAATTAACATAACAATTGGGATTAAGTATCTGTTGGTGAGACAATTTCTTCCTTCCTTTCTTCTGCTCCATCCAGCCTATAGGCACAGGAATTTTTCATTCCATAATGAAGGATTCCATAATTGTTCTGAACATTATCTGTTGAACATTTCTCTTTTGCTTTGTCGAACTCCATAAAATATATATAGATGCCAGCATTTTCATCATTCTTTTCATTTCTGATATTTAGACTTCCAAGTTCTGTTGCTGTCATGATTGAAATAGCATCACTCACACACAAAAGAAAGGTAGCTACAGGCTCGGAGGAAAATGTGAGGGTGGCCTAAGGCCTACAGGAGGGGCTCTCCTCTGAGTCCCTGGGGACATGGGAAGACATGATAGAAGGCCTTCTCATCTTTTGCAACCCAATTGTGAAATACTGTCCGCCTGGAGATCTGACTGGTGCCAATATTGGTTTCTTTTGGGTGCTTTTTTATTAAAATCTTGTTGCATTTAATATATGTTCATATAATCTCCACTCTCATATTTTGAGGCATCAATGGCCTTTTCCGCACTACATTCTTATATATGGTGCTACTAACCCACTTTCAACAACCTATGGAATCCTGGGGTTTGCAGTTTAGGGAGGGGCATTTAGAGGGCCTCAGTAACTTCAAATCCCAGAATTCCACAGGATGTTGAATCTGGAATAATAGCACTATAACAGTGTAGTGCAGAAATGGCCAATGTCTCAGTTGAGTGAAGGCTGCCACAGACTCAAAATGTTCTCTTTTATTATTGTAAACCAGTGGTTATTAACCTTTTCTTTTCCATGGACCCCTTTTAAATATTTTTTGTTGCCATGGCCCACCAAGACCTAAGTCAAGACTTAAAACCCTAAAGCACATCAAATATTTATTTAAAACTGCTCATCAAGGGTCTTCAAATTTGGAGAGAAGGGAGAAATAAGTAAATGCACACCCTCCTATTATAATATTTTTATTGGAACAAGTCCAAACAAATGTGTCTGTTCTCCTTCTTTCCTTCCTTTCTCTGTTTCTATTTTAAACTGTAAAAACTCTTAACATTTCTTCAAGCCTTCGCAGACCTCCTGTGAGGCCATCACGGCCCCCTGGGAGTCCACAGACCCCAGATTAAGAAGCATTGTTACAGACTTTATCCTGTTCTTTCTCAAAGTAATGCAAAGTAATGCAAGGCAATATACAGAGTTCTTGCCCCTTTATCCCACTGTATCCTCGCAACAACTCAGTGAGGTAGGTTAATTTGCAGGTGCAACTAGCCTAAGCTTATTGGCTAAGCAGGAGTTTGAATCCGGACCTACTGTGTCCTTGTCCAATGCTCTAACCACTGTGCTTACTGGATCCAGTACCCCTAGACTACCAATGATTTCAGCTGAATACCAAACATATCCTATTCAGCAAATTCTTTTGATGAAAAAAAAATCTTGTATCTTGTTACCCACTTATCAATTCTCTTCCCTCCTCCACCCCTCAATTTGTACCCAAGATTAAGGGTCTTTACCTTCAGTGGTTGTTGGGATTCCAATGAAACGCCTAGAACTACATAAAGAAGAGGTTTTTGAAAAGAAGTGCCCATGAAATATATTGTAGCCAAAAATCAACCTGTCTACCACTCCAAGTAAGATTACTTTGAAGATATTCATTTGGTTCTAAATACAGCTGTACAATATAGTTATGAAGATAAGGAAGCTAAGACCAGGTAAAAATCATACACTATTTTAAAAGCTAAAAAGGGAAACGTTGTTAACCATCGTGAACACACTGTACAGATGCACTCAGCGTTTCTACACCCACAATTACTTAAGATGCAAGCACACTCTATCATTTATACCAATAAAATGTTTATGGGAAGATGAAGTGGAAAATGTCAGCTCTGCTGGAACAAAAGATTCATGTTTTACTCCCCTCTGACAAGGAAGCTGTGAACATGTTTTAATGCCAATACACAAAAATGGGTTCCCACACAGGGGTGGAAAAAGTGGTTTTTGAAGCATTTCTTTGAACTAGAGCAACTAAAATGTCCACAGGAATATGACCTAGGGTCTTAGCCTAGTTTTCAAAGTCATTTTCAACATTACATTTCTTTACTAGAGTACAGGCGGCCACCTACATTTGCAGGTTTGACTCTCATGGATTTGATTATCTTCAAGTTTCTCCAACCCCTGTCGTCCCCCCCTGCAATTTCAAGCTCTTCTTTTCCAGGGGAACAATCCCTCTTGGCAGCTCTAATCAGACCATATAGCCCTTTAGAAACTCTTTCCTCCTCTTCCTTTTCCCACTCCCCTCCCCCTCCTCCCCCTCCCCCTCCATCACCACCACCACCATCACCACCAGCCACTGCCTGGCCAGCTAAGGACAGATCACAGTCCAATTCCTCAGCACCACAAATCTTCTCCTAATGCACCCCACCCACTTAGGGAAACACAGGTGTAGAGTCATGCTCCACACATAACACATCACTCTTGAATGTAATACAGAGCCCTAAATATGTACAATTAAAGGCTCTTTGCCCTGCCCTTTGTAGACATCCCCACAGTAGGTATACTTGTGCGATACAGATGTTGACTGTAATATCATAAATCCCAGTAATTTTTCAAAGTTCTTGTCCTTCTCTCATTTACTGCACACAGATTCTGGGTTAACAGGCTGGGTTAAGGTTAGCTTACCAGGTCACGAGCACCTGAGGGCCTGACATTTCACAGCCAAAACTTGAGAGCTATGGATATCTCAGTTGGTAACATTAAGTTTGACAAATTAAGCATCAGCCACAGTTGCATAGAGCACATAATTCAAATAATAAACACCAAGTCTAGCAAATGAGAATATATATCTGGAATCAGAAATTAAGATATCCAAGGTTTGCATTTAATGAGGGGGGCACCTTCCTCAGGTCTGCTTTTAACATCTTGCAAATACTGCTTTTAACACATGGTAGTCTAACCAAATAGTGTTTTCCAAGTCTGCTTTCAATGAAAAACAATTTGCAGTAGCTACTCCAAAGCAGCCTGCAGGGAGAAAAGGATCAAGCACACCCAGAAATATGTAATTTTCAAGAGTCTTACTCAGAGATTTTTTCCCTTCACCCCGAAAACTGGAGAAGAGGGGCCAAGCCCTGCCTCTGAGAACCCTGGGTGGTGGTCCACTTTCCATCATGGGCCACTTTACCTGTTATCAGAGTATTGTTGCACAAATGATCTTTATGCCAGAGGCAGATTTTGCACTTGAATGCCAGCCTTTCCTTTCTCCTCTCTTAGCAGCTCTGGCTGGCTTCTGTGGGAAGAAGTGCTGCCTCTTAAGAGCAAGTGGTAAGAACCACTGCAATAGGGACTGAGACAGTACTTTATCTACAGTGGTGACCTATGAAATCAGTATTCCATATCAGGCCTTGCTAACTACTTAACCAAGGGAGTATCCATTTTCCTTGTCCCTACACCTGCATGAATTCCCTTCTTGCTTTCCTATTTTTTAATAAATTGCCCATGTTTGAAATGTTACTTCATAAAAGTAAATCATTCTATTACATGTTCATTCCTAATCCAGAATCAACTTTTACTTTTGGATGGGGAGGACATGGTAGTATATAAGACTCTGCACTGTTAGCAACAGGTTACATTACAGATTCTTGGAGGGGGCTGGATGGGAGTACTGCCTCTTACCTAATGCTGTAACAAGGTGGTCTGAGGCTTTTTTGGGAGGTATTTTTGATTTAAAAACTCTTAAACAAGTCCAGCACAGGACCTTTCTGTTTCCAAACAGCAGTAGAACAATACAATGCAGAAATCTTCTGGCTGGCAATCGCACTTCTTGGAGGGTGCCCAGCACGCTGGCTATGTAAAGATGAAAAAAAGGTAACAAGCATAAAAAACTGACTTGCTGTTTCCCAAAGCCAAAGTTTTTTAAAAAAACAGTGCTGTCATACCTCACCCCACCCAGTTCTTGCAGGTTGATAGCTTTTCTGATATGGCTTAAGTGGGACATCTAAACTAATGTAACCATTGTTAGCAGTTAAAATTGATGAAATAAGAGTTCTCATTCCTGTAGGATACCCTTGACACCAAACTGTGGCTTAGCAATTGGAGAGCTTGATATCTAAACTGAACTGCTGTTGCCACTGAAACCACAATTAATCAGGATTTTCCTAAGATATTTGCAAGCCCATGGTCTGATACATTTCACAAATGTAGCAAATCTAATCTCTTCTTGAAGTCAGATTTTACAAGTGCTTAACTTTTATGGCTGGAACCCTGTTGGGGCATTGTTTTGATGGTAGTTGTTGTTGTGTGTCTTGAAGACATTTCTGATTTATGATAACCCTAAGGCAAATGTATGACATGGGTTTCTATCACAGGAAGAATTTGTTCAGAGGGACCTTGCCTTCCACCAAGGCTGAGAGGATGTGACATGCCTGATGTTACTCATTGGGTTTCCACAGCCAAGTGAGGATTTGAACCCTGGTCTAGAGTTAACACAGTACTCAACAGTAGAGTCCAACACTCAAACACCTGTTGGCTGGCTGTTGAGACATTACAGCAAAGTAAAACTAGTTGTGCAAGCAGATACAGTTTCAAGGAGGTTGCATGAGTATGATCCCTAGTGAGGTCAATCACTTTTCAAGTGCACACACAAGCCTCTGTTTGTGAATGGGGAGCTAAATGACTATTGTAAGCTCATGATTGTGCACACTTTGCACAATCTCACTAAAAAGATGAGTTTTGCCACATTGTCTAACTGTGAGATCCAGCATAAATACATTGCTGTATATTGATGCTGTGCTAAAAGTACATAGTATCTTGGCCATAGAGATTCCCTCATTCAACTAGCCAGTTAAGAGTTGGTCATCAAAGTGAGCTCCAGGAAACATCCTGGAAGCAGAGGAAAGACATTGTATTGTCTATAGCCTTTTGGGAGTTCACATCAGTATTATAGATCCCCTCTTTAGAAAGTTGCATTTGAGCACAATAGGAAATCAAAGGGAAAAAAATTGCACTCATTTCATGGAAGCAATCTCTTGGAAGCAATCTCTAGGGCTCCATGGAGAATAAGTTAAGAACTTCTGTTCTACTGGGATACTTTCAAAAAAGATTAGGACAGCTATGAGCCAACACTAAATGTATTTACTCAAAAATATGCTTATTGACTTCCTTGTTCTCATCTCCAAACTTGTATGCTTGGGACTACAGTTTCTCTGGTAACAGCTTTTGCAGCAGTAAACGTATTCCAGGAAATGTAATTAAGCAACTTCTCCCCCAGCTTTCCAAAGTGACTCTCTCTCCTCCTCACAAAAGAATCTTCAGATTTAAGTTCCACTGTGCACATTGCTTTCTTTTCAAAATCAAATGCCTGATGAGGAAAGCAGGTTTCTAGTGAACCTCAGTTTCAACATGTAGCATGTTCCTCTAATAATCAGAGTTGTTTTTCATTCAAGAATGGTATACATCATGGCAATTCAACTAATACATTCTTGCTGATGGCTAATCTTAACATGCTATACAATGCAAATGGCCCATGAAGTAACCGCATCCCACGTTTAACATGTTGCCTATTAATTCAGCTTACATAAAACAAAACCGCAACTTCCAGTTTATCTTGCAGAATCACAGAATTTAAAGAACTCTTCATGCAATGAGATGTCATGAAGTGAAGCCTTACAAGCTACATGATTCTTACAAGTCAAGCCAGATAAGTCAATATTAATTATGTTTTGGGATGTTTGGGGCTGCATCCAAACACACCTAAGAGACATTCTTTTATGACACTATACGCTTTAATGTGAAAATGCCATCATTATCAGGAAATATAGGAATTGCGAGTCAGCACATCAGCAATGGCAGTGGATAATGGGGTGCAGCAAGTCTAGTATTAGCCCACCTATTAAGGCAGCCTTGTATTACTTTTTGGGTCAGACTCTTCCCTCACTTAACACACATAAAGAACATGTGTATATCTGGTTGGTTAGAATGAAACAATGTTTTCCAAGTACCTTCAGTTATGCTGTTCCTTACATATATATATGAAATATGTATTTTACATATATGCAAAATGGAAATAAAATACCTAAATTAATATAAATTGAATTGGCAATTAATTTATAGTAATATATTCATTTTGCATAAATGTGAAATGTTGGTAAGAGATTAAAATGTAGAACAGAGATGACAAATCTTTGACCCTCTACATGTTTTGAACCTAAACTCCAGAAGCTCCAGCCAGCATGGTGAATGGTAAGGGACTGTAGTAACTGTATCCCAAAGATCTGGAGAGCCAACAGCTCCCCATCTTGATGCAGAGGTTCAGAAGACCAAATGTAAATCACAGCACTGAGGAACAATGATCTAGGCATGACTTACATGTGGTGTAAGAAGGTCAAACAAAATGAAAGACTAGCCAGCTATCAATCTATCAATAACATCAGATTTCCAGTTACAAACAGATAAGAGCTAGATCAGAGCTTTCCAAACTGTGTGTCATGACACGTTAGTGTGTCGGCTGTAGTGTGTAGGTGTGTCACCACCTGCCTCTCCCACTACCACCACTGCTGCCCCGGGCTGAGAAAGTCCCCGGCGAGGGCAGCAGTTAGTTAGTTTAACCTCCGGTTTGCTAGTAATTACAGATACATCCATAAATTATAATAATGAAATGTATGGGGGCATAACATATCTCATGAAAACCTTTTATTTATATTTTTAAAATAGACGATTTATACTTTACGATTTATTTATTTATTTATAATACATAAAACTGAATTACTGTGTCGCGAAATGCTGCATGTCTAAAAAGTGTGTCACCAATATGGAAAGTTTGGAAAACTCTGAGCTAGACAGATGGTATGGGATTCTAGGTGTCAGGAAGGTAATGATGCAAAAGGGCTGTTCTGATTACCAAGTGATATGAGAGACCACAACTTGGAAAAGTTACTTTTTTGAACTACAGCGCCCTAAACCTTCAGCCAGCAATGGTCAGTGACCATGAAGGCTGGAGGATTCTGGGAACAGTAGCCCAAAAAATAAAACCAGCTTGCAGTAGGTCTATAGTATATTTTAACATAGCCCAACATCCTACATAAGCCTCATGTCATTCTGCTGTTTACAAAGTGGCACGAAAGTCACTGAAAGTGCAGGAAGAAAACAGGCTTCAAAATAAGCAGAGGAGGCTAGCAAAGAATCCTGAGCAGAATGGTGGCAGGGGGTGAGGGGATGATACATACAGAATGGAAATATAGTTGGCCCTCCATATCTGTGGATTCTGTATCCATGGATTCAATCTACCATGGCTTGAAAATATTTTTAAAAATCCAATAAGCAAACTTTGATTTTGCCATTTTATATGAGTGATATCATTATGATAGGACTTGAGCATTCACTAATTTTAGTATCCATGGGGGGTGGGTGTCTGTCCTGGAACGAAACCCTAGTGAATACCAAGGGCCCACTGTAAGCTTAAGACAAAGCCAGCATCTAGCATGGTTTCCTCGATGTTGCAGGGGGTAGTATGGGAAGAACAAGAGGAATAAGAATGACCCAGTTGATCTTGGGAAGGAAGATATCAGAGAGAAGTAGCTGGAGGTTGGAGCTAAATGCAACCGCCAACTTTTTTTATACAGTGTGTGTGCTTGCGTGTGTCTGTATATACCAGTCTTACACTAAAAATAACATACTTAAATAAACTGAAACAACCAGTAAACACCAACTCACTAGAACAGTAATTTATTGACTGACTAAATGCTAACGCACTAAAAAACAAAACAAAAAAGACTGAATCCCCAACAATCAAACTGCAATAAGAAAGAGAAAGTAAGAAAAGACAGAAAAATATTCTTCTACCATTATAGATTCACCTAAACAAACTAATAACAAGCATATCCATAAATTATTGCCTCATTTGATTTCTAATTGCTCAAAAAGGCAGCTCTGATTTTCCTTGACGCAGAGAAAGCACACATAAGTATTTCCTGGAATGGATTTTTGAGAAAACTTTATTTGGGCAACAGAGACAATACACTCAGGGCGAAAAGCCCAGATTTTGCTAAATAACAATGCAACAACAGTGATTCAGAATCAGATACAACATAAAACCAGACAAGATTGCCCCCTCTCATCTTTGTTGTTTATTTTGGCACTGGAGACCTTATTGAAAGATATTAGACATGATGATAGAATAAGTGGAGGGAAAGTTAAAAAAGTCAGGATAACTTGATGCCATATGTGGATGATCTTGTGAAAATGATTCAGAATCCAATGGACTCACTGAAGGTTCTTTTGAGAAAAAATTGTAACATTTGGATCATGTTCAGCATTTAAAATGAAATGTGATAAAATATAGCTGCTGACTAAAAATATGACTTCAAAAGGAAGAAAATTAACTAACTGTTCTTTCCAATTTTAAAGAGGAAAAAGGGGGATTAAGTATCTACAATTACAAAGAATAATAATCAACTCTCTCAAAATAATTATGAAAAGGTCTGGAAATAAATTTTAAAACATTTAGAAAAATGGAAAAAACTAAACTTATCCCTAGGGAGATAATAAGAGCAGTAATAAGAGCAAATGTCTTACCAAGACTTATTTTACTTTCAAATAATCCCCATAATTAGGAACGGAATGCCTTTTGTGTAACGGCAGAGAGAAATTTCCAGCTTTGTATGGCAGGCAAGAAAACCCGGAATAAAAAATATTGTATGATGCAAAAGAAAGAGGTAACCCGGTGATGCCTAATAGTAAATTGTATTATGAGGCTTGATGGTTTGTATGGTTGAGTAAATAGGTATTGCTTAGAGATGAGAGACTTTTGGAACTGGAAGATCATGATGTAAGATTTGGGTGATGTGGTTAACTATGCTACGATAAAGTTAAGGCACTTGCTGATTTTAAAAATCTTTGTATTAGACTCTTCTGCAAGCATGGAATAAATATAAACAAAGATTTTTCCCCAAGATATTTGCCACCTCACATCAGGAAGTGTTCTTCAGGAAAGAACAGCTTAAAAAAAATCAGAGATGGCTGAGTTATGAGGATCTCTTATATTTTACACAAATTGAGTTTGGAGAAAATGAGTTTTACTTAAGAGTTATGTAAAGATTATGACCATGCAATTTTAAATATATATCTTTTGAAACTAGAGACTGAGGATGAGCCTGTTAAGGAGTACTGATAAGGTGGGCCCCAAATTTTGGAGGAATGGGAAAAATGTGGTCTAGATATAAAATTTACTTTGTGTACTAGAAGAAAAACATACAAGATGATGTACAGAAGGTATTTAACCCCAAACAAGTTGTCAGAAATGTCTAAGAATGTTCCAAACCATTGCTGAAGATGTCCAGACAAGGTGGTGGACTTGTAAAAAGGCAAAAAGCTACCGGCCTAAGATTTATATGTTGATCCAAAAAATTTTAAACTTACATTTTGTAATGTCTCCAGAAATGTTTTTGCTGGACATTATGGATAAGTATCTAGATTGTAAATATGGGCTCTTTCTTCGTTATACAATAACAGCTGCAAGAATATTGTTTGCTCAAACCTGGAAAGGGATGGAAGCGCCAGTGGCAGAAGACTGGATTGTTAAAGTTGCTGAACTATCCCAAATGGGCAAATTAACATAGGTTTTAAAAGATAAGCCAATTTGATTTTTTTTAAAATTGGAAACTGTTTATGGACTTTTTGACCAATAACCACCATTTTACAAGTTTCCTTCATAATGTGCTTAAAAGCTGACAGCTTCATTTTGTAGATGAGCCTTACCTGCTGCCCTATCACTCCCGGTCAGTGGAGGGCAGCAGATTGGGGATTAAGTAAAACCCCATACAATAGGTGTCCAGGTGTGTTTGGTTGCTCAAAACACACACATGAAACAAAGCACAACTGCGATGCACCAGGCAACATGGCACCCACTCTCATATTTTGTGGTTTATTGAGATTTCAAGTAAACAGCTTGAAACACACACAACAAAGTGGCAGATGGGCTTGATTTTAAACCCATTTTGGGAATTTATAGCAGAGCAGCTAATTCAACTCTAGCCTTCAATCTAAGACACTTCAACCCCTATCCCATGCTTGTAAAAGATCAGGTTCTGTTCCACACCCTTCCCCCAGGCCACTGGAATTTTATCTCGTTACGTCTTGTAAACGTACTGAATAAATTAGAATGCTGCAAACTCAGTGGGGAGATTTCAAGTCAGTCACAGAACAATGAATGGCAAGAAACTTCGAAGTACAGATGAGATTATGGCATAATGAGATCTGATGCAATAAACTGGACCTCACTATTTAGCCCACAAGTATGACAATTTTCCTGGTGGCTCTTTTGATTTGGGTTAACTGAACAGTCAAGTTCCTACAAGTGCCATAACTTTGTTCCAATAGAAGCTCTCTAACCCTCACCCACCAACCCACCCATACACTACATTACAAGGATTAAGGCTTAACACTCCTTTTAAAAGTTGTCTACTGCACCACAGATAGTGGATTCCCAAACAGGATGTGCTCCAGACCAAATTAGGCACCTTTACGCTTTTAAACTGGACTTATCTGAGTAGCATGAATGAAACAGCCTTTCCAAAAGCTTAATCTGGGCTAACTGGGGCCTATTGTCTTTTCTATATCAGCGTCTGAAATATACACATGGACTTCTCCTTTTCTTCCTTCCTCTGATTCATATAGTCAAACAAAATGTGTTAAGATTGCTTTAAAAATCACATCATCTTGATTTTTTTTTCTAGTATCAAAGGTCTCTGGTGCTACTGAAATTTAGAACACATTCCAGAAATGATGCAGTGTGGTAATTTTGACTCCTGGGCTATCATTTCAATTGTGTGAAGTATTCAGTTAGCCTCTCTCTCACACTCCAACTGCTACTGCATGCTTTTACAACTGCTTCAGTCTTCTTCATGGACACCTTTCTTTCTTCCTTCCTTTCTTTCTTTCTCTTTTGCATTTCTGAAGTGGGAGGAATACTCTGAGCATGCACAATTTTCCATTTTAAACTCACTGAAATTATGACTATGTGACTAAAAATGGGAATTTGCTTCAGCTGCCTTCATTTTCTTAGGAATAAGCACCATCTTATATCATGAAAAAGGATACCACAAACAGGAGGACACCATGCCTTCTGATCTTGGAAGTAAAGCAAAGTCAGGCCAGGTTAGTGCTTGAATAGGGGGAACTGTTGTTGTTGTGTGCACCTTCAAGTTGTTTCCAACTTATGGCAATTCTCAGACAAGCCCATCATGGGGTTTTCTGGGGCTGAGAGTGCATGACACACCCAAGGTAACTCAGCAGGTTTCTACGGCTAAGTAGGTAATCGAATCCTGGTGTCCAGGGTCATAGTCCAACGCTCAAACCACTACACTACATTGACTCTACTGTAGGCTATATGTGGTAAACTACTTCTAAGGATTCCTTGCCTTAGAAAACTCTTATGAATTTCATGGGGTCTCCATAAGTCAACAGATGAATTGAAGGCACATATGTGCGCATTTTGAAGTCAATATAATAATTTTAAAATAATAGTAACATCCTAACCCATGTGCTATGTTTTCATAAAGAAAAATGTTAGGATGGTTTGAGTGAGCAGCATCAGTCCTGAAGTTATCCTGATTATGGACCTGTCTGCTATTGTGTCCCCCCTCCACAAATTTCCTGTCACTCTCTAGAAGATTATGGAGTGGGGGCTCTAAACTCTGAGTTCCTGAGCTTTGACCCTCAAGGTGCAGCCCTAGGTGCACAACTATCAGGAGAACATGCCAGGCTGATCTCAGATATGACTCTCCCAACAGAGGCAAAACAAGCTTTCAGTCAGCCCACAAAAAGCTCCAAATCAACATCTTGCAAGACCACTGGTGACTGTTCTGTATCATTCCTTTAAGTTAGACATTTTACTTTGTGTTCCATTAACATGATAGGGCTTTGATTTCCCCCCTCCCAGCTGATTTTTTTTTCTTTTTTGGGTTAAACATTTCCAATATTCCAACCACGACTGAAGATAATACTGCTAGATATTCTCTCAGTTAGCTCGATACCAATTAGTTACATATGTGGGTTAGTGAGAACCTTTGTGTTCAACTGTAATTTAAAAAAGTATTAAAATGCATGAGGCTTCTGATTTTGCTTTCAGCAGTTAGTAAAAACACAAATCAAACTGTCACTGCAGTTTGGGAGTACCACACCACTTGCCAAGCAGATAATAAAAACCATCCTATATTTTAAAGGTCTTGTACTCTACCAGAGCGATGCAAAATAACAGCTTGGTAGTTACAGAATGCATCCTAAGCATGTTTACTTGTATATAAAAAGTGCAACAATTAGCCAATATTGAGACTTTAGCCAGCCTTAGAATAGGATCCTCTAGCCCACATTAACAATTTTATAATAATTTCACAAATACTTTTTTAAAAATAAAGATCACAAATGCAAATAAACTTCTCTAAGAAATCAAGCCACTAGTTATCCACTGAGGTTTAAAATCAAAACCTTTAGTGAACATTTGCTCCAATGGTATTAACATCAAGCTTAAAGAGAGAGAGAGAGACCAAAGAGAGGAAGGGACTTGTGACAACAAAGAATGCAATTTCTGCAAAACAAGATTAAGTTTGTTGGATCCAACTAAATAAATCTACATACTTACATTATCAGAGTGAGCTGCCTTTTGTTTTTTTAAAGAAACCGAGATAAAACAAAAATGATGGCATTTCACAAAAACAGTCACAACTGATGTGTTATCTTTGCACAAGCTAGTCATTGCTTTTCTCATCCCAGTATTATTGACCAATACTGCATTCCTGCCAGAAGCATTGATTAAATAGCCCTACATATGTCTATGCAAAATATTGCAGACTCAGTACATAAGGTCTTAACCAGGGATATAAACCAGCTATGAACTCAATACATTAGAAATAAATTATCAAAGTTTACAAAACATGTACAAGTAGTGAAGGGGAGAAATACCCCTTGGAATGTTATAGCTCACACCCTGGAAGAGAAAAGGATGAAGAAAAGAGAGAGAGAGAGAGACTCCTTGTTTCTACCTTATCCAAGGACCATTTCTTCTTCTGCACTGCCTGCTTCTACCAGCAAGCGCCCTTGACTATAAACAAGGCAGCTCCAGACCACACTTAACACTACTACAGTGTTTAAGACCAAGCTAAACAGCAGAAAACCCCGCTGCCAAGGTCAATTGCATGAGAGTCCTAATTGTAAGCTTGACATCAACTTACCACCCACAGCAGGCAGGAGGAGGCAAAGGTTAGAGCAGCAGCTCTGTCAAAAACGTCACAAGCTGCTGGGTTTTGCAGAAAAGGCCCAATCACTACAACCAATATAGTGTTTCACTTGCATTTAAGAAAGGGGGGTGGGTGGGGGCGGGTTGGCAGGAAAGAACAAAAAACCATCATGCACACTGCTCCACCCTAACAACCGCTCTGCAGTGTTACTCCTAGTCAGATAATCTCCCATTACTGCAGCACAAAAACAGGAGGGTGATTGTGGTTGGAGTTTTGACAAATACATGATAAAATAGAAGATACTCTAGTCGTTGGAAATAAGCTAAGAAGTTCTCATGGACATTAAAATTGTCAACAAAATTCTAAAATAGCTCTTTAACCAGAAGATATTTGTTTTGCTTAATCCTTTCCATTTTGCAAATAGATTTTTTAAAAGGATTACTTCTGCCTTGATGGGCATTCAGTACAAGTTCATCTTTATGAAATTAAGGAGCAACATTGAACACAGAATTTAAAAAAAATTCCAAATAGGAGTCTTCAGTAGTAGGTCTGGAGAAATGCAATTAAGTTCTACACACTACATTTTCAGCAGGGAGGGTTGGCTGAATGGCTGTTATCAAATACAATCAGCAATTAAATCCTCTGGGCAGGGGGAAATGCTAATTTTCAATATGCAATTGTTCTTCTCAAGTGACCCACCTGATATTTTTTGACCTGTTAATTGCCCACCAGGTTAACAGCAGACATATTTCCCTCAAAACACATGACATTACATTCTGAATTTTTGTTCTGTTTCATTTCCCAAAGCTAGAAGATAAGTGTTTTGTTTAATTATAACTCTTTGCTATGTACATGCAACTACTCCCCTATAAATCTTCTCAGAATTTTCTAATTAAATTCTTCAACTTTGAAAGTAGATAATGTGAGCATCTGGGTTTTCTATTAGGGTATCAGTGCTGGAGCCCAACAAAAATAATTTAAGGGAAGACTTTTGAGATCTATATTACCATCATGGAACAAGAATTCCTGTTACCATTTTTTAAAATGGAACTTGAGTCACTTAATTTTAACCCATATTATGAAAGAAAATTAAAGGGGATGCACTTAAAATTTTTATTCCATACCTTGCAAATGTCCCACTTACATCCTTTAGTGTTAAGAAATATAGCACGTTGGATATAGATGTGGGATGCACAGATCCAAATCCTTACTCACTTATGGAGTTCACTCGGTGATCTTGGAAAAGTAACATTATCCTCTCCTACCTCATAGGGTTGGGGAGAGGGACACATAAGAGAACAGTAGGCTGCCAGTATAAGAAGCAACCAAAATGTTTTCTGGTTCCTTAAGAACAAATTTTGTCAAGTGATGGATTGAACGAAGAGTCTTTCTTCCAACAATAGACTGTGCAGACCTTGAAGTATCTCTAGCCTCTTGGTTAAGGCTGAATTATCCTACAGGTACCAGATTCTGTCTGTTCTACGAAATTAAGTAGGATCCGTTCTGGTTAGTACTTAGATGATGAGCTGCCAACAAATATCAGCCGCTGTAGTCTATATTTCAGATGAAGGAACTGGCAAACCCACCTCTGAGTATTCATTGCCTATGAAAATCCTATGAAATTCATGAGGTTGCTGTAAGTCAATGAACAACTTGAACACACACACACACAAACACACATATTCTTGGCTGGATTTTGATATAACAGAACAGCTACCTTTCTCAGATGTAAATAATACCTCACATAAAACGTCTAGCCAGAAAGTCATCCCGCCACCAACTTTTTAGATCCAGAACACAGATTAGAGTCACAGGGTTAGATCCAGACTTGATCATAATTAAGAGGGGACCCATGAAAATAAACAGGTCAAATGAACTTAAGTCCCTGTGATCTGGGTAGGTCTAGTCTATGTATGACAGAGTCAGAACCCAACCCACTGAGAAGGGGCAACAGAGATCACCTAAACCAACCCTCTTCCTAATAGTATATTTATCAAAAGTATTTCAATAGACAGTTTTATTCTGTCATTAAAGAACCTTATCACCCATCTCCTAAGATTTTAAGGACATCCTATAGGTTCATCCTCTGTTAAAGAGGTTTATTCCGACAGTTTCACTCATTTCCCTTAACTGGGCAGCAGACCGACAGAAGGCAACAAGGGGGAAAAAAACCTGACGACCCTCAAAGACAAAATGCATTTTTCCCCCGATCACGGCAACACAGCTCGAGCGGCGTCCCCTAGATGGCGCAAGAGAGCAGCCGAAGTGTCCCGTAACACGCACGAGAAGTTACCTTCAAACAATTCAGCGCGATTTAAAGAGCGTGATGTTTTTACGGGATGGATAGAAGGATTGCAGTGCGGAGCTTCCCTCTTCCCGCTCCTTTCTCTGTCCTGCCTAAAGGGCTCCGATGCACGGAAACACGCCTCCGATCATGCTGAACCCTTGCACCCAATTAGTGCATTTATTTTAAAAAAAAAAAGTTTGGGAGAACATCGATTAAAAAGTAAAATGAGGAGCCCAGGTGCCCGCAACCGGCGAATGAATAGGAGACACATCTAAGCAATTTTTTTCAATTACTCTTTCCTCAACTCCGCAGGATTTATTAACCCTTTTGTTTCAAGGCAGCCCCCGGGAGTGGTGCGACTCCAGCTGCGGGAAGAGATTTACATGGGGAAACATCAACTCCAACGCCCCCCCCAGCCCCGTCCTAACCCTATGCACAAAGAAAAAACAGTCATGCATTAAACATGGGATTTACTGCCTTCTGGCCAGCATGCCGTTTTCTCAAATCACCATTAACCCGGACTCAACAATCGCCACGTTTGGACTCAAAAGGAGGAGAGGCAGAGGAACGAGAGAGAAAGGCGCCCCAACCTCCTGCAGCTCGCAAATGGAATAGCCCCCCCTCCCAAATATACATTGTTATCCGCCGCTTCCATCCATAGGGCGGGGGGGGGGAGAGAAAGGAGTTTCTGCTAGGCATGATTTTGAGTCGACTCTACTTTAATAACATAAATAATAAAAACAGCGGGGAAGGGAAGAGAGAAAGAATTCGGTGACTGTAGTTTAAGACTTCTTTCCGAACTTTTCATTTATTCCGGGTCATGAATAAATCTGGGCACGAGATATAGAGAGGAGGGAAAGGCACTGGACAGAGGTCCGGCCGGACTGAATTAATACAGGGGGAAAAAAGAAAAAAAGAATTCCAATCTCGATTTTCACTTCTTTTTTAAAGACTATTGTGCCACCCTAGCAGAACTGCACAATTTTTTATGGGTCACTATCCAGTCAGCAAAAAGACTTTCGCCCGCCTCCTCCCAGTTTTTACCTCAGCCCTGTAATTTTTTCCCTTCTTCTTTTTAAAGCATCTTAAAAGCCACTTTTCCAGAATATAACCCACTTTTTTTCCCCTCAGGCGGCTTCCGAGCGCGGTCCAAGCCGACATTTAAAGCCCCTCACAGTTTACATTCGAGTCCGTTCTGCCCCTTTGAGGGGGCTCCGCTTTCAGCAGTTTTCCCTCCCTTCCCTCTCCCAGCTCCGTCTCAAAACCATTAAAAAACATTCTGGTGAGGGGAGAGCCTCCCATTTCTTCTGGTTGAGGAAAAAGCGAGGAAACGTCCGCGGCCGGAGGAGAGAAAGAGAGGAGGAGGAGAGAGAGAGAGAGAGGGGAAAAAAAAATGTTATCAGCTAGCTGGGGAAATTTTTTAAAAGGACTCGGCTGTTCGCCACCCACCCACCGACACACCATATTAGCTCACCGGAGTTATTTTAGGAAGTCGGAAATCAAAGATGGCTGGAGGTCAGGCTACAAAAGGTCCGGAGAGATTGTGATCTTTCCTTCTCTGTCTCAGTATCTCTTTCTGCCCCCCCCAATATACTTCCAAGTTAGGGGGCATTAAAAAAAGGGAAAAGAGGTTCCCCCTCCACACACACAGATGGGTTGGGGATACATTTTGATCTGTACCCCATATATTATTACACATCTTATTTCCCAAGCATTATATATATATAAAAAAGAGGGGTTCGCAATCCGCCTGCCCCCTTGATATTCCCTGAAAGGTCGGGGGGGGAGAAGAGGAGTAGGAGGTTACCTTTGAGCGGCGCCCCTCCAGACAGAATTGCCCCCCATAAAAAAAAAATAGGCTAAAAAGATCCTGGAGCCAGCATACAAAAACTTTTCTGGGAGGGGGTGGGAGAGAAAGGGAATCAGGCGCCCCAGGAAAGTCTCAAGTTTTTGAGTGCATTTTTTCCCCCAAAGAATAGGATCTCTCGGGAATGGATTTCCCCCCTTGGGAACAAAAGTGATCAATATGGACTAGCGACGGATGGAAAGGTTTTAAAGGGAAAAAAGAGAGAGAGAAAAGAAACGCGCGCGCACACACCTCCCGTAATAATGTTTTTTTTTAAAAAAAAAAATAGAATAGCCCAAGTGGCCCAGGCTTAAGGGGCTCGGGATCGCACCCCCCAAAAAAAAAGTGAGGGTGAGAGACCCAGCCCCTTCCCTCACCCACACAAAAGCGACCAACGGCGCCTCCCCCACCCCAGGAGAGAGAGAGAGCGAGAGAGCGCCATCCCGATCCCCGCGTTGATTTCTTTCGCCCATCAATTAAAGTTGGTAATTGACCAGAAGCTTCCCGAGGGTGGGGTGGAGGGGGGAGCGTTTGGTTCGCCTCACCATTTGCTACCTCCGGGGGCGGCGGCGGCGGCGGCTGCTGCTCCTCCGAATTGATGTGCTGGGGCTTCGCCTGCTTGCGCCTCGACATGGTGCCCACGCATCGGGAGCAAAATAGTCGCAATTATTTGCCTCCTCTTCTTCGTCGTCGTCGTCTTCTACACAACAAATTCCTAGAGTTGGGAAATTACTCCCCGGGACCGGAATGCGCATGTCAGAGTAATTATGATTATCAATAATGCATTGCGATTTATCATGAGTCCCTGACAGCTGATTGGCCTGAGTCCAAGAGCTCGCAGATTATTCAAATCAGTCTCATTGATCAGGGCGCAGAAGGGGATGTCGGGCGTTGTAGTCTCGCCCGGTGGGTCCGCGCCCGGCACGTACAGGCGGTGGGAGCGTGGAAAGTGGAACACGCGGAGAGGCGCACGCGGGGTGTTGGGGCTGAGCTGCCCGGTTGGGTTGTATTTTTTCCTAAGAGGAAGGGAATGGCGGGGAGGGGGCGAGGGAGGAGAAAGGGCAAGTAATGCCCTGAATCCATCTTTGGAAATCAACAAACAACCCAGGAGCCTGGGTGTTTTTTTTTCCCTGGGGCGATCAGCGGGGAATAATACTTCTCTCATCTTAACTTTGGAATGGTCTTCTGGAGGTTGTTTTCAAGAGCGGATTTCTTAAGCGTAAAGATAGACCTAGGCAAAACCCCCCGATACACAAACACAAGCGGAGAAACTTATTGATACCTAGATCAAGTGTTTCCTCCGTTCTGCTCCAAAGACGCATCCTGCAGGACCGATCCTTGGCGGGTTTCCCGGGATGACAGAGGCCACGTCCGCACTACACTCTTATAGCGCGATCATTCCACTTTCAACCTCCTCTGGAACCCTGGGGTTTGCAGTTTAGGAAGGGACATTTAGAATTCTCAGCCAAAGAGTGCTGCAAACCCCAGGATTCCAGAGGAGGTTGAAAGTGGAATGATCGCGCTATAAGAGTGTAGTGCGGAAATGGCCAGGGACTCCTTCCGCACTAGACTGTTATAGCGCTATGATTCCACTTTCAACATCCTATGGAATTCCACCTTCAACAGCCTATGGAATCCTGGGGTTTGCAGTCCTGCAAACCCCAGGATTCCACAGGATGTTGAAAGTGGAATCATAGCGCTATAACAGTCTAGTGCAGAAATGGCCAGAGTGTCATTGGGTTCAGTGAGACATGAATATTTACTCAGGAGTAAAATCAGCGGCCCTGGAGCCCAAGGAAATGGTCGTGAATGGGCAGGTTGCCTTGAGAGGAAGGGTCCTTCAGGTTTGCAGCTGCTCACACTGCTGTCCTAGACCTGTCTACTCTGGAGTAAGCTCCATTTTTAAAAAAATGATTGCTCCCTCCTAAGCGAGTCTAGGATTGCAACCTAATTAGGTCATCTAGAATTAGTGGAGAGGATTTTTTATATGGTGGAAGAGTGACGTTTTATGTGTGTATGTATCTATATGCATATGCATGTGCTCACACACGCACATACATATGTATGTATATGTATATTTGTGTGTGTGTGCATGCACATGCACATATACATCCTACAGCTTTATGTATATTCAAAATAACTTCAAACTGTGCCATCCTGCTTCTGCATGCATCTCAAGTGACTGGTCCAGTTTTGAACACAAAGTCAAGACACAATATATGTACTAGCAATCTACAGCTGCACTTTCTTAGCTTTTTTAAAATATATAGAACTTAAAAGACAGCACATACAGTTGCCTTTTGAGACCAGATGGGTTGCTGTGACATATGTGTACACATCCACATGCACGCAGAGATGTGCGTGTGTGTGTTTTGAGTCTCTGTTATATTACATGCATAATCCTTATCACAACTAGACAAGACATCTATCCACCCATCGCTTTGTTTCTATCCTGACTTTTTCACAGACTGGGATTCAAGGTGGCTTACAAAAATATGTCTGTTAAAAGTAATTTGGAAAAGTAATTTATTACATGGCTTGTAAAGGACCTCTCAAACCAACTTGTTAGTGTTGTCAGAGGATTGGTTGTGCTACTGTTTACTTTGCTTCAGAATTCATGGCGGGGAGGCATCTACGCAAAAAGTAAGATAATGGCTTAAAATTTGGATGGGAGAACCTTAAATATGTCCAATGAAGCATATTAGCTCCAGAAAACTAACAAGAAAATGCAATGGATAACTACTACTTGTTTTCCTGTCACAAGGGGAGGACAATAACAAGACTACCAGTTACTACATCCTTTCTAAGATGAACTATAGCCTTGTTACCCCACAAAGTAACACATTACACGTGACTGTTACTTGTGACATGTTACTGCTAAGCTTTATCCTGATGTTACTCAAACAGTTTAAGGAAGGCTATATGATTCTCAGCCTTCTTTAGCCCTCCCAACAATGCTGTGAGGTAGATTTTAGAGAGACAGGCTGATTGACCCAACAGGGATGTCCTCAGATGTTTTGGTTGTCTAAATCAGTGTAGCAAAACATCCTTCCAGTTCCCACAGTCAAGGGACGCAATACCCTAAGCTAACAAAGTTATTCAGTATCAAAGCCAGAAAAGCTCAAAAAGTGACTCTCTACCTTCCTAGCTATGAACACAATAACTATCAAATAATTAATCAATTTCTTGATCTGGTCATGAAAGCCCAAATTGGTTGCCTCATAGTAGAGTCAGCCTCACAATGTGGCTGTGGTGGGGATTTGAACTGAAATTTTCCTCCAGTATATCCACACTATCCATTTATATCTCTTTCATAGCCCATTAATTGTCATGACTCAATCCTAAATGACCCTGGGATTTATAGTTTGGTGCCAGTGTAGTTTGAGCATTGGACTACAACCCTGGAGACCAGGGTTCAGTTCCTTCTTTGGCCATGGAAACCCACTGGGTGACTTTGGATGCATCACAAACCCGAAGGAAGACCTATCAACCCTCCAGTAGGTTTGCCTTAGAGTCGCCATAAGTCAGAAACAACTTGAAGGCACAAAACAACAATAATTATACATTATCAAGGTGCCCTACTAAAAAAGGATACCCACTATCTCAACTTGTTTACATTATCCTACATTATCCTACTAAAAACTCCTCCTTCAAACTTCAAGAGACAATCTGGAAATAAGGAGATATAGAATCAAGGGCAGCAATCACATTGCTAGTTGATATGCGGATTATGTGGCTCTGTTTTTAGCTAACGCCAGCCAAAATCTGCCAACAGTATTTATAACAAAATAGTCATTACAGTAAATTAGCAGGATTAACTATAATGACCAATAAGACTTACTCCCTTCAAGTAAATATTACTCCAAAATACAGGGGGATAAAATAATCAGACCTTTCAAATAAAAAGAGAATTAAAATATAATCAAGAGTACAAATCTATAAGAATTTGAACACCTACCTTCTAACTATAATATCATACCTTCTTTCCAAGGGCCTCAGGATAGTGAGATAAGAAAAGATGAGAGGTAGGTCATTTCTGCGCTAGACTATTATAGCGTTATTATTCCACTTTCGGCATCTTATGGAATCCTGAGGTTTGCAGTTTAGAGAGGGCCTAAACTGCAAACCTCAGGGTTCCAGTCTAGTGCAGAAATGACCATAGTCAGTGGCCCAGGATCCCTTATTATATTCTTCAGGGCTCAGTGGGATTTTGTAGCTTGGTATATTTAGTTTTGATCCATCACTCTAACAGCTATGCCATATTGACTCAAAAGCCATCTTTACAATAAGGAATTTTTATCCTGATGTCATCCTGAAAACAGACCAGAGTGTGAGAATTATTTGGTTTCACTCTGACTCTCAGAATCCCTTAGGAGTCACATTGGCTAGGGGATTCTGGAGGTTGCAATCTAAAAGAGGTAACTTTCCTGAGCTCTGAAAAATATTCTTCCTCATCCCATGTGTGAATGTGGGCCTGTTAAATCTCCATGTGTGAATTCTGCCTTCCACAACAGATCAGTTTTGTCTACTGGACAGTAAATGGTTTGAATTCACAATGCTTGCATGAAATGCTCCAAAATATTCTTATTGATAATCTTCTCACATCCTCTGAAGACTTTACACCATTATAAGATTCTCTGAAGACTGATAGCCCATGACAATGAAAATCAGTTGCAGAAGCTCCAGGACAAAACATAGTTGATAGGACACTGTGGGAACAGACAGAAAAGTGGGATGACTAATAATTAATCAGGAAATTGCCAAATTAGGACAGTTGGAGGGTACAGGTGGTAGCAGGCAGACTTTCCCTCACTACACATTATTATAAAAAGATACAAAGGAATCCTATAGCACCTTTGGGAAGGAAGTTTGTAGTTTCATCAGATCCAGTAGACATAGTCTATGAAAGTTTATGCCACAAATGACTTTCTCTCAGTCTCACAGGTGCTACAGGACTCCTTTATATCTTTTTATGCTCATATAGATTAACAAGGCTGTTATTCAGAGTCTGGACAGCCATGTGTAAGGCGTGCCTGGAACTGTTACTTTTTGGGTTACAGCCCTCAGAATCTTCCAGCTAGCATAGCCAGATAGTCATTTTAAGATACACAAAGTATTTCTTTGCATAATAAAGAATCTACCTGTGGAACCCCTTGCCACCTTATACTCATCATCCTTAATAGGATTACTTGACTACATGACTTGCTAATAGCCTGTGTTAACCATAAAAGTGATTTCCATTTTCATTGACAGCATACTTCTAGCCAGCAGATGCTAAGGATTAACCTCATCATCAGGACTTCTTATAATCCTCCTTGAGGAATCTGACTGCTACTGCTAAAGACAGGAAGAAAATGCAATTCTCCTCTGAAGGAACCAAATTAAACATGGTTGTTAAAACATCCCCAAGGAAGGGTTTATCTTTTAAATTTTGTGGCAATGTTGCAGGTGGAATTTCTTAAGCAAAGCAAAATGGTATCACTGGCCTATGCTTCCCTTTTTGTCTTTTATAATCAGAAAAACAAGATACAATACTGCTTCCAGCATTGTTCCATTTGATGTGGTAATTTTTTAAAAAATTGTAAATTACTTAGTTTACTAGTGCATCTTTCAACAGGCTGGGTGGTTTGCCAAATTATCCATGGTTCAGAAGTGCTTCTATCAAATCTTAAAATGAAGATGGTTGACACCTCACACTGGCCTCTCTAGTGTAAGGTGGAGCTGTTCAGTCTGCATCCATCCTCCATATCTAGCAGTATTTCAATAATTGCTTTATCTTCTGTCCTGTACTCCAGGACCTTTCTGAAACTACTCATATCCATATCAAGGACTGAGGATGCATCTAGACATGGTCATTTTTATACATAGGTAAGCCTTTATATTTACAAGAACATCTGAAATTTAATATTAGGGTAATACATTATATACAGCTACTCATAAGCCATTTCTGCACGAGACTGTTATAGTGCTATAATTCCACTTTCAACATTCTATGGAATCCTGGGATTTGCAGTTTAGGGAGGGGCTGGCTGGCTCTTCCTTAAACTGCAGACTCCACAATTCCATAGGATGTTGAAAGTGGAATCATAGTGCTATAACAGTCTTGTGTGGAAATGGCCATAATGATATCTCCATAGACATAGCTCCAGCAACAGTCCAAAAAGCCAGGAATTGTGTTGGCCTATACCAATAGACTAGCTCTAGTGGTTTTCATTACGACCAGGAGTAGGACTTTTGTAAATTTAAGGGCTCTTAATTGCCTATTCTAGAATAAGCCTAGTCTCAGAAACTTTTCAGAATAACAAGGATAGTTTATAATACCATTGTCATTGGAAAATTCATTTCTGTCTTATGGCTCCTGTGAGCATTATAGCTAAACTCACAAGGGACTCTTACAGATTTGGAAGATGATGTCGTCATCCCTGTTAGTTTTTTTAAAAAACAGCCTCTTAGCTTCTCTATGAGTTCTAGCTCTACTTCATCACTATAGTGTAAAGATCATGCATCACTTGCCTCTGCTGTAAAGCATGGAAGCTTGGAAGGTAGACCTGGATAATTAACACTAAGAATCTACAGTAGATTAGCAGATTTGTCTGATACTCAATTATATAACAGCAACAAAATGACTCCTTTCACCAAATTATTACTGAAGTGAAGAAACCTGGAGAATGCAAGCAGGATCAGACTTTTATGTGTAAGACCTATGAACTACATTGGCACTCAGAAAAAAATGCTGGACTCCACATTTTTCTGTCCTGGATGTAAGCCTTTTGCACCAGGCTCCAGCTGGCTCTAGCCAAAAATAAAGTAGGTCCCAGAAACCAGAAAATTTGCCAGCTCCTTAACTGAAGCATGAGGAATTGTGCTTGTGAGAAGAATACCACTGTTGTTGTTTGTTGTTGTGTGCCTTCAAGTCCTTTCTGACTTATAGTGGCCCTGAAATGAACCAAGCTTATCATAGTTTTTTTCCACCCAGCAAGATTTGTTCAGAGAGAGTTTGCCGTTACCTTCCTTTGGGACAGAGAGTGTATGGCTTGCTTAAGGTCACCAAGTGAGTTTTCACATTCAAGTAGGAATTTGAACCCTAGTCTCCAAGAGTCTTCATCCAACATTCAAACCATCACACCATGGTGGCATTCAAGGGCACTACTACTATTTTTGTTATCTTCTGGACAGGGACCCTGGGTGGCTATCTGATCTGAACAAACACAGATGGTGCTTCTGGGTACTTCCATGCATCTTTCAGGAGTGCAGCTCACATGTGTCTGAAGAACTAGGGGTGGCTTAAAACATTCTGATGCATCTATTCATCACAAGAAGGACCAATGTGATGGCATCTATGAGAGGAAATATGTTATTTGAATATGGAAAAACTAATACTATGCTTTTCCAGCAAATCCACTAATTTTGTGCTTGGAGTACTGTTTCTTTTTCCCTCTAGCCAAGTAATGGGGAAAAAAGCCCTGTGCTGTTTTTCAAGAAACCGAGGCCATTTCTGCACTACAGATTTCAACATCTTGTGGAATTCTGGGGTTTGTAGTTTACTGAAGCCAAAGCACTCTTTGGCTGAGAATTCTAAATGTCCCTTCCTAAACTGCAACCCCCGGATTCCATAGGATGTTGAAAATGGAATAATAGCACTAAGTGTAGTGTGGAAATGGCCCAAGATGCAGAAAAACAGAAGTAATCTACTCTGGTTTTCACTAGATTCACCCCATTGGAAGGAAATGGACATTTCTTCCATAGGACAGAAGAATTCATTGAGATCAGGAAAGTACCCCACAATCTAAGGAACACTCTAGTTCATATGGTTTTATTTTATGCCATCTTGTGTTATCTTGGTTCTGTGCGCTCATTGGACGTGGTGCATTTTTACATCCAACAAATACATTGAAATTCTTATTGGGATCAGAAAATGACCCATCATTCTAACAAATATGTCTTGTCTGGAATTACAAAAGGAAAAGATACTCTACAATAAGAGGCACTTAGCAAATATCCCCACATATAGATTGTTGCTTATTTACCATTGTTATAAAAATGGTCTCTATTCTCAAATAACAATTCTCAAAAAAACTATTCTAGATGACTGTTTGCTCTTTGGGGAGCAGAAATATAGACACAATAGACATTGAACCAAAGCCTGGAAAAGACAAATCTGACGAGCTTGACTTTGTATTTACAGCTCCAGATGTCTACAGGATCTGCAATATTTTGAAAGATGCATTAACTTGCTCTACCACCCAGAAGAATGACAAATATGTGGGTTAGGCAGGTAAACAAACAAATGCTGGGATGTTTGTTAAAATGCACAAGCTTTTCATCTCATCCAAAGCAAAACACCACCAAATCTATTTTTCATAGTATGAAGCAACAGCCTTTGCTCCAGATAAAAGAAATGTTTTTTGGGGGTGGGGGTGGGGGAGGATCTCAAAATGCTCCAGCATTAAGGCTCAGTCATTATTTAGACACTGGCCTGGGCTGCTGGAGCAATTGAGGCCACTTCATATCCAAAGCCAGAGCTTGGGAAGATTACTGTCCCATAGTCCTCCAGCCAACATGCACAGTGGTAGCAAGTGTTTTGCTCATGCTCCTCATGTGATGACCAGAGATTGTGATGTGCAATCAGGCAGGTAAACCCACCTAGATCCATGTGATACATTCACATACCCTCTCCCAAAACTGACCTGATTTGGCAGGAAGGATTCTGATTAATCTTCTCTCATCCCACTTTTTCAGCTCCTTTCAAAATACTCAGTTTCTCTTCTTCCCCTTTTCTTCAGCATTCTTCTATTGTGTCAAGCTAATTTGAAAGTGCAAACGTAGCTCACACTCAAGTAACTTGGTGGGAGTGGAATCACCCTCACCACACGCTGATATTACTTGGCCACACATGTCCTCATTTTCATCAGTAAAATGTTGGGAGGTATACAGAAACACCCTAAAGGCACCAGATTTCACCTGATCTTGGAAGCTAAGCAGGGTCAGCACTGGTTAATATTTGGATGGGAGACCACCAATGAATACCAAGTGCTGTAGGCTATATTTCAAGGAAGGAACTGGCAAAATGACCTTTGAGTATTCCTTTCCTAAGAAAACCTAATGAAATTCATTGAGTTGCCATAAGTCAACAGGCGCTTTGAAGGCACTGACACACACATGCATTCACGTCCTTTTTATGAGGGACAAATGGTGAGTGGGTAGAGAGTGTTTACATTCAGCCACATGACAAACGACAAAGAGCTGGGTGGCTTGGGCGAGGAGGGGTTAAGATCTACTGTCAAGCCATACTGCTGCACAGAGATCGGCACAGAGATCTATGTTTGAATCATTTCTCTAAATAAGGTTCTTTGGTGACCTTGGCAAATTCATTAGTCAGGATTTCTAGTGGTTACAGTGATGCTCTAGGCTAGTGCATATCTTCTGTTGTTGTTGTTGTTGTTACCACTACTACTACTACTTTTTGACAGAACTAGAACTCAAGGTGGCTTACAACAATTACAACCGAGGCCTGAATCCATCAAAGCCAATTTGATGGCAAACAACACTATTAAAATCCCCTTCCTTATAAACAGTCATTTTACAAAAGCCTGTTGGAATAAAAACATCTTCATCTGCTGCTGGAAGAACAAGGAGGGAACCATCTAGCCACCCTAAGAAGGGAGTTGCAGAACTTGGGAACAGTCACCAAAATTGCCTTCTTTTGTGTTTCCACCAGGCTTGATGTTGAGAGTGGCAGGACCAAGAGAAGAACCTCTCATGAAGATCTTCATGGAAGGTTCCTCTCCTGGTCTTGCCACTTGAGTAGCACTACCCTAGACCCCTCTGACAGGGTGACTTTGCACAGTTTTTCTGCTTACCAGCCACAGAGAGTTGTGGTGGTAAAAGTGGAAGGGATATGTACACCATCCAGGGTTCTTTGAATGAAAATTGGAATTGGAACAAAACAAAAACAAACCACCAATAAACAATAGAAATAGTAAGCATGGTTCACACCCATTGAGACTATAGTGCTGTCATTACTTCACATGGATGATACACAAACCAACCTGACACAGTCTTTTCCACTATGAGCTAGGATGTAACTATTTTAAAATTTACATCTTTACATATATTCATGCTGGTTTATGCAATTCACATATTTTGTAGTGATACAGTTCTTGTCTTTCAGTGATTTCAGGCAGATGTCTCACTCTCCCTGATGGCAGGGCTGCCCACAAAATTTGACATGCAACTTAATTTGCCATTTGAGATGTAGCTTCAAACCTGCCCCACTGGGAAACAGGAAAGAAAGTATGCAGAGTAATGTGTGTATCACTTTGCATTTTACTTGAACGCCCAGTCAGCTGTGCAGTTTGGATCACAGACCAGAGAAGATACAGTTTATGTACAGAATTCTGCTCTTCTTATTACAGCAAGGATGGAAACTTTGGCCCTCCAGTGGCTAACTCCAATTGCTAGTCTCAACTAGGGAAGACCAATTGAATCTCCATAAGTGGTTTGCCAGGCTCAGACAATTTTGGAGTCCTCACCTTGATGCAAACATGTTGTGATTCAAAAAAACATATTGGAGACCATAGGTGTCCAAACCAGGACCACAGCTTCCCCTCTCCTCAAATGAAAACCCATCCAATGCAAGACACATATCTTGATGTCCTTTGACTCACTGCATTCAAGCTTGGAAAATCTTGTTCTCTCTCTCTCTCACACAGAAGTTAAAAACATACATCCCAAAAGCACAGGAGCTCCCACCTTGCTGGAATTCCAATTATTAGAAGACAACGAGAGAAACTGCATGCCTTTAGCTCCCCACCCCCTTTGGTGATCATTTAGTTCTTAATGTGACCTGCATTTAAAGGTAACCTGACCTCCCAAGATAGACTGGCTTCCTGATTTTATTTATTTGTTCTAAATCGTTATATTCAGGGATGATAGCAGGGAAGAATCAAACAAAACACTTCCCCTTGTGGTAACAGAAGTGAATGGGCAAGAAAAGAAATGATTTGTAATTGTCTGAGACATTCCCATTATGAATAATAATTGCAAAGAAAAATGTAATTCAGTTGATAGATATTCTCTGCAGTGACCTAATCATGTCCTTCAAATGAATTTCAAAATCCCAAGGCAAGATGATAACAATGGGCAAGAGATGAGCATTTCGATTCATTTGTTTATTTACAGGATTTATGTTTGGCTTAGCAGCTTACATATCAATTAAAACGAGACAAGAGGACCCCTGCCCTCAGGCTTATAATCTAAAAAGGCACAACACAAACAGGGAATAGGGATGGAGTGGAGAAACCAGAAAACTTGGACAGAAATTCAGTTCCTTATTCCCATGGAATGACTACTGGTAGGTAGTTCTAATCCACCTATTTAGGATTCAAGATTCACTTGGAATATTAATTATAATAATGTCTGATATCCTACATCCGAGTTCTGTGATGTAGATCTCCACATGTGGAGTTACTTGTTGATTCTGCTGTGCCAATCTTCACTTTTGCACCCCCTGTGGGCCACACATTCACATTTTAGGTGCACTGGAAGTGATACCACATTTCAGTCCATTTTCATGGAGGCTCTAAGAGTGGGAATAATAAACCTATGCATTAGCAGCCAGTTTTTCATTGCTTTGGCAGGATTTTGGATGAAAAAGTTGCCCCAAAATCCATTAGGAATTTTAAATTTTAAAAAAAAGTATTGGGAGACTTCAAGAATCAGAAGAGGTTTCTAGGGCCCCAAAAGTGGGGCTTAGATGCAGCATGCATGTAATGGGCTACACTTACTACCCCTGTCCTAAGCGTTCCCCCTAGCCTCTGTCTGTGTAACTGCTGAAATTGGTGGTTCTTTCTGGAAGAGTTGGACTTACAAGAGGTCTCATCTTGCCTGCTCCTAACTCCCTGGTCTGCCAATTGAATGAGAGTCACTTGCTAGTCTCAGTTAAAGCCTCTGCAGAGGAAGGAGCCAAAAGGCCAATAACAGACCACTGACCTCTTTGAGGGGAAGGGTCCAGAAGGAAAAGTCATATGAGAAGTAGAAGGACTACAGGCTTCTCCCTTCGATTTGAATTGCAAGGACTGAAGGGTTATCACCCAGGACTTGTATAATAGTTTTCCTGAAGAGCTACTTGGGGACCAGAGCTGGGAAAATACCTAAAGAGGCTGTAAGCTGAGAGAGACTTAGGGCTTTTCTGCACTAGACAGTTGTGCTATTATTCCACTTTCAACATCCTATGGAATCCTGAGGCTTGCAGTTTAGGAAGGGGTATTTACAGTTCTCAGCCAGAGAGCTCGTTGGTCTCAGTAAACGACAAACCTCAGGATTCCGCAGAAGGTTGTTGAAAGTGGAATAATTGTGCTATAACAGTGTAGGGCAGAAAGGGAGCTGATAAACAATTGCTTCTACAATAGGCCAAAGCCAGACTAACTGGTAAGGTGAAGAGAGGCTTGGGGGTGGCTGTTACAAACTGCCTTTTCCTTATCCCACACTGGTCCCAATTTGGCAGGAACAGTCCTATCCTCTGTCATCCCATTTTTTCAGCTGCTTTTAAAATGGAACAGTTTCTCTCTTTTTCTTTCTCAGTCCTTCTTTGTCCTTGGCTTACTTCAGTTTCTACCAACTGAGTTCAAAGTAGAAAAGCAGGTTCCACTCAGTTAACTGAGCAGGGAAGAGAGGAGGAAGGCAGAATCTTGGGCTCAGACAAAAGCAAACTGCTGCAGCCTCTCCCAGTTTATCTGTTCATTTTCATTAATAACCTGCTATCTCAATTGTTTTTAACCTTTTCTCTATAGGGGACCCCCTGTAAACATAATTTCTTGCTCAGGTCTCCAAGATTTAATTCAAGATTTAAATAGTCATTTATTTATTTATTTATTTATTTATTTATTTATTTATTTAAGGCTTCCAGAGACTAGGGCCCTTTCCGCACGTTACCTGCTCATGGAGGTGGGGGGTGCCATTTGTGCAAGCAGCCTCTTGCGCGAGGCACTCGCATAGCTCCTCTGTTCGCCCGCAGCTGGGTTGCCAGTTGCGCGGCCATCGCGCAAACGCCCCGCCCCTTCCTTCCGCAGTGCAGCCTGGGAGCTGTAGGCTGCGCTGGGGGAAGAAGTGCGACCAGCCCGGTTTGCCCGACGCACCGCAGGGCAGGTAAGTGCACGAGGGCCCCGGGAGCATTGCGCAGCCGTGCAGCATTTTTGGCTTAGAGACGAAAATAAAAAATCCATGCACGGCCTGCTTTAGGCTCTTGAGCGTTGTGTAAATGGGAGTGCGTTGTACGGACCACCGCTCCCATTTGCGCAACGCTAAAGGGGTCCTCTCGCCAAAGAAACTGTGTGCAAAAAGGGCCTAAGATTCAAATCCCTGCTCAGTCACTGTGTGACCTTGGGCAAGTCACATTCTCTCATCCCAAGAGGAAAGCAAAGGCAAACCCCTTCTGAACAAATCTTGCCAAAAAAAGATGTGATAGGTTCGCCTTAGGGTTGCTATAGGCCAGAAGTGACTTAAGGCACACAACAACAAGGGGCCGCTGACAGAAGGAGGTTCTTTCTAGCCATCATGTCTTTCCCTTTTGAAAACTGACTTATGGCATCCCTAAGGCGAATGGTGGTTCTCTGGCAAGATTTGTTGCCTTTGCTTTTCTCAGAGGCTGAGAGAATGTGATTTGCCTGAGGGCTCCCAGTGCATTTCCATGACTGAGTAGGGATTCAAACCCTGGTCTCCAGAGTCATAGTTCGGGCGCATGCTCTTTCACCAGGGACATGGCAGCAGGTCTGGGTGTCTGGGTGCCAAGGGACACAGTGGCAAGTATGTGCATGCACAAACTGTGCACGTGCCCAAACTACTCCCTCATTTGCAAAGGGAGCAGTTTGGGCACATGCACATGCCTGCCGCTGTGTTCCTCAGCACCTACCTCCCCTGTTGCTACATCCTTGATGAACAGGACATAGAGGCAGACATGTGCATGTGCCCAACTGCTCTCTTGTTTGCATAGAGAGAGCAGTTTTGGCACACACCCCACACCTGCTGCCACATCCCTGTTGTTGTTGTTGTTGTTGCTGCTGCTGCTGTTGGCGTCTACCAGCAGGGATTCATGGACACCAATGGGAGAGCTTCATGGACCTCCAGGTTAGTCATGAACCCCAGGTTAGGAACCACTGTGCTATCTCAACCACATTCTGATGTTGCTTGGTCACATGTGGCCTGGTTTTCATCTGTGAAAAGTTGGAGGGTATGGATTATTTGTGTTTTACTTAACATACCTGTCTATTATTTCGTTGTCTCTTATCCAGCAATTATCTACTAGTGTTCTACCATGATCCTTATCCTGAGACCAATGGGAAAAACAGGGAAGTAAAGGGAGAAAAAAAGTCAGAGAAAAGTTGATAGTATAGGTATATCTCAATTAACAGAGTAAAATTACGTTGTTCCTGTACAATACCTCTTTACCAGAAAATTTGTTATTAGAGGCAGATATGATATGGCAACAATAAGAATAGCTTCCTACATCACAAAAAAGAAGAGCAGTCCAACATGTTTCAGCAGACTTTTTATTCAATATAAGATCCATATGTGAAATGAAGCAACCAGGTCAGGTAAGCACTGCATAAGGAAACAAAAACATTTCGAACTTTCTAGAAGCTACTTGAAGACTTCTAGCAAATGTATCCAGGGATTATTTTTTCTTTCCCTAGCCTCCACTCTTGTATAGAAATGTGTTGAAATACATGCTATTTGTAAGTTGTTCGCCACCTCGATCCATATGGAGAGGCGGGATACAAATAGAAAAATAAAAAAAATAAAAAAATAAAAGTTTCCATTTTTTTTAAAACATGCTGTGAGGAGCTGATGTGACTGGTCTTGTTTTTTCCTTTTTCTCTCTGTTTTCCTGTTCATGCATCCTCTGTTTGGGATTCTGGAGGCTGCTGCTGTTTACCTTGCCCATTGTAGCAGGCACACATAGCCACAACAAGATCAGCTAGAGTAGAATTCCACTTTTTTCCAGCTCAAGCTTTGGTTATTGCATTGTTTATTTCAGAAACATTGCTGCAACCCAACACCGGAAGACTGTGTTTCTCCAGTCCTCCTTCACCATCCTGTGAATGTGATGCTGCTAAAATCATCCAGTTAATTAAAAAATGAGAAGAAAGGACAGCTGGGTGGGCAAAAAAGGTTTTTGTAAAAAGCAGCTTCACTGTCAGAGGCTGTGTTGACTGGGGTAAACCTGAGCTGCATTTCAACGGCACCATTCTTTTGGCAGTGGCAAACAAGGAGGACAGAGATATCAAAAATAGGCAAGAACACAGGTTGCCGACTGGGCACATGCTACCTACCACTGCTCTAAAATTACAGAACAACACTACTGATTACATTGGTGGGGCAATCATTGAAGTGTCCCTTCTGCCAGCTTCTTGGGTACTTTAGTAACCGATCAGAATAAGCCTTAGGTTCAATTTTTGCCTGGCTCAAAATCTCCAGAAAACTGGACAAGATTAGTAATCACCTTGAGTATACATAGACTGACCACAGAAGGCAGAAAATTGCAATTTCCTGTATTTACTAAGCTTTCTTCATTCTACCTCCCCCCTTTTTTTTATAGCTTGGCAATGGTATATTGATTTTTGTGGGGCTTCTTTTTACAATTACAAAAGAAAAACTAAATTACTCTTTACAGAAGAAAAAGCCCTTCTTTGTGCCTGTTTTGGAAAAGAAACAGTGTTTTTTGTGTTTGTGTGTGGAAGCAATACAAATGCATTAAATGAGAAAAAGAGGAAGGAAAATAAGATGATGCAGGGATCAATATGAGGGATTCAGTGAAAAACAACATCTTGTATGTCTTACAAAAAAAAAATGAATGAAAGAAAGATAAATTCATTTTTCATCCACTAAACACATTTGGGCACTTACTTCCTCAGAACTCTTTTCAAGGTGCAGTTTGAGTCTATGCTGGACTGTGTGTTTTTACACAGCTGAGAATTCATGTTCTAAAAACACTCAAGATTATAGAGGATGACAGCTAAAGATGAACATTTTCCCCATTGCTGTGCTGCATTTTTTCCCTGCTGATGGCAATTGCTACTAGTAAAGCTACGGGCCTAAGTACACTAAAGGCACCAGATCCCTCTGATCTTGGAAGCTGAGCAGAGTCAGTCCTGGTTAGTACTTGAAGGGGAGACCACCAACAAATATCAGGTGCTGTAGACTACATTTGTGAGGCAGGAACTGAGAAAACCACCTCTGAGTATTTCTTTTCTAAGAAAACCCTATGAAATTCATGGGGTCACTATAACTCAATTGGTGAGTTGAACGCATACTCATATGCAAAGCCATGGGAATGAAGAATAGGCACAGTGATTTATCTTGCTCTAACCTGCAGAGGTTAGCTACAGAGAGGAGAAAATGAGGCATTGTCACCCAGCAAGAATTCTGCTTCTGTAATTAAAGTTTCTTCAGTCCTCAGACTGGGACACTGAAAATAATTCATATCTAGAATTCTTACATTTGCAGTATTTGCTTACCCTTGGTAACGTTGCTCACCCCTTTTCTCTGCGTATTTCTAATGCTCAAATGGAGTTTTAATTTACTGTAGTACTAGCAATTTGGGGTCTGAATAAAATTTTCATTCAGAAGAAGAGAATTCTTCTTTGAGGGGCAATGCTTTTGGCCTCACCTCTGTATCTACAACCCTGCCAACCCCATAGAGATGTAGGACAAATGTGGAGAAAGCCACTCTGTTAACAGGAGCAGCAAAGTAGACAGGTAGACTGAGTTCAGTACTTTTGGGGTTTATAATTGCAAGGGGTGGACAACCTACCGTCCAGGGATACTCAATCCAATTTTAAAAGCCTTCTGTATGTGATCTATTCAACCTCTTATCAATTTATCCCTCTCCCTGATGTCTGTGTGCATGGAGGAAGACGAAGGAACAGGGAGATAAAAGTTTTGCCCTTCCTACTTTGTCTCTTGTTCCACCCATTACTACCTGGAATGGGGCCCCAGACAAGATAATCTCCCAAGAGAATGTGGCCCTTGGTAGCAGGGCTTGGGCAACTTGCCTTCTTGGACTACTCCCCAAAAATCCTCTGCCAATATGGTTGCTTGGAATTCTTGGAGATGGAGTCCCAAAAGCACCACCTCCAAGATCTGCTTGTTAGATGTTACTGTGATACACTCCAGATATTGCTGGACTGCAAGTCCCATTACCCTTCACATTGGGTATGGTGGCTAGTGCTGAAATGAATCATAGTCCAATGAAATCTATATTGTTGTTGTTGTGTGCCTTCAAGTCGTTTCCAACTTAGGGCACCCCCAAGGTAAACCTATCACAGGGTTTTCTAGGCTGAGAGTATGTGATGTGCCCAAGATCACCCAATGGCTTTCCATGGCTGCATGGGGAATTAAACCCTGGTCTCCAGGGTTGTAGTCTAAAGCTCAAACCCCTGTACCATGCAGTGAATGAAACCTACAGTGTTACATTTATGACATTGCTAATCCAGTGTTTGATGATAGTGATGTTAGGCTCATGAAGATAGCTGATGTTGTACTTGTACCACACATCTTTTAGGGGCTTTCCATACTGTTATATCTAGTGTAACAACAAGCTGTGGTACTTACCTGTAATTAAATTTGCTTTTTGAATCAACCTCCTTTCTAGTTAACAGAGCTTACAATTCCCTTCCCACAACAGCTCTGCTGACTGCTGATTCATTTCCAGACTCAATTGAAAGTGCTGGTTATAAAGCTCTACACTGTTTGGATGCATGATATCTGAAGGACTGTATCTCTCTATATGAGCTTCCCTGAGCAATAAGACCATTGGGAGAAGCCCTTCTCTCAGTCCCACCACCCCTCAGGCACATTTGGTGGGTACATGGAAGAGGGCCTTCTTGGTAGTTGCTCCCAGATTACGGAACTCTCCCCCATGCAGGCTAGAATGGGTTCCTCCTGCTTCTTCTTATCATTTATTTGCATATTACTATCAGTATACTGATATTTTTGTCTGTTTTTAATCTGTTCTGTCTTTAGTATTGTGTAAGCTGCCTTGAGTCCCAATATTGGGGAAAAGGCAGGATATAAATAAATATAGTAATAGTATGGTTGTGAAAACTAGACAGTGAAGAAAGCTGATAGGAAGAAAATCAACTCATTTGAAACGTTGTGCTGGAGAAGAGTTCTGCAGATACCCTGGACTGCTAAAAAGACAAATGAATGGGTCCTAGAGCAAATCTTCCAAGAAGCCAAGATGACTAATCCGAGGCTATCATTCTTTGGCCATATCATGAGAAGACAAGGCTTACTAGAAAAGACAATAATGTTTGATAATGCAGGAGGCAGTAGGAAAAAAAGAAGACCATGTTAC
>CAOLHI010005968.1:0-47746 GCA_948474755.1 Ctenosaura bakeri | reverse complement strand
TGTGTATGAAACATTATTTCGAGGTTAAAATCTGTGTGTCATTTGGGCCATCCTAAGTTCCTCGAGTGTGGTGCTCGAGGAAAGATCTGCAGATATCATGGACTGCCAAAAACACAAATCAATGGGTCACAGAGCAAATCAAGCTTAAACTCTCACTAGAAACCAAAATGACTAAATTGAGGACGTCATACTTTGGACATATCATGAGTCATCATGACTCACTGAAAAAGAGGGCAGGCAGATGGACTCAATCGAGGAAGCCACAGCTCTGGCTTTACAAGACTGGAGCAGGGCTGTTAATAACAGGGTCTCACAGGATTGTCATAAGTCAAAGCTGACCTCATGGCGCATAACAAAAACAATAACACCAATGAAAGAAGTCACTTGGCAGGAGGATGGGATAAAATAAAGCAAGAAGGAGACCAGGTGGGTAATGTAGAACACAAAGGGGATGGTTCTGTTTTGGTTCAGGCAAAAAGAAAAAATACAAAAAATACTGACTTTCACGGCTAGTTTCCATTGTCATTTTTTAAAAACTGACTTATGGAAGAGGTGAGCACCTGTGATCCTCCAGATGTTTTTGGGCTCCATCTTCCATAATCGTATGCTATTGGTGTTGTTGACTATCTGATGAGAACTACAGGCCAGAAACATCTGGTGGGCCAAAACTGTACATCTCTGGCTTAGGGAATGTGTTCGACATTTTCCCTCATTCTCTTAAGTGCTGAAGAATGTTTGGGTATGTGCTTGGGAAGATGAGTTCTGAATGGATTCTTCTAGCATAGCTCTCCATCCCTGCAATTCAGACTATTTTAAAATGCACCTGGTCTTATCTCCATTCTCAGTAGTGAGTTGTTATCCTTCTCCATGTACGGATTATGAGTACTGAGTTGTAAGTGCCTCAAAAGAATGTTGGATTAGACAGGCAGTGTCTGTGTTACTTGGAGGATTCTGGGAGTTGTAGTCCCAAGTGCTATCCTGCCCAAGTGCTTGCCTGGTCCAGCAAATAATTCTTACATTCTTATGTGTGCAGGCTCTAGCAACTGTTTTATTGGTAGGAGTCTTCCTCCCACTGCATAACTAAAGTGCTTTGAGCCCACTGTCAACTGCTGTGGCTGCTTCCTATAGATTCCTGAGATTTGGGGTTCGGTGAGGCACTAGAGCTATCTGGCTGAGAACACTAACTACTTCACAGAACTACAAATCTAAGGATTCCATAGGAAGCAGCCACAGCAGTTAACAGTGGGATCAAAGTGCTTTAAGTGTGCAGTGTAAAAAAAAAAAGACCAGGGTTTTGTACTGTTTTACAATCAGCAGGCTGTTTTTGTCAGATGTGGGGTGCAAATCATTGAACTATATGACTTTCATATCTCTTTCTAACACACAGTTCTCTGATCTCCTAGATTTTTATGTTAAAAAAATTAAAGCCCATGAACTATCCCAAATGGCCAAACTAATGTAGGTTTTAAAGGATAAATCAGTTGTAGATTTATTTATCTATTTATTGGAAAATGAGAAACCATTTATGGACTTTTTGGGTGGTAAGAAGTCAAACAATGCAATAATTTGTGGGTACAGTTATTAGTAGTTGGTTTAGATGGCTTTGTAATAGTAGAATAATATTTTTCTATTTCTTCTTATTTTCCCTTTTACATTACAGTTTGGGGAGTGGAGTTGGAGTCCTTTTGTATTGTAGCATATTGGTGTTTACTCAGTGAGTTTGTGCTTACTGTGGGTTATTTTTTTAAAGTTTATTGTTTTAGTTTGGTGTTTTAATTTCAGTTTCTGTTGATGTTAAAAATAATAGTGAGAGTTTATCTTATCTTGTGTAAACACACACACACAGAGTTGGCCCTCCAAATTTGCTAGGGTTAGGGGTGCAGGACCCTTACAAAAGTGGAAAAACTGAAAACATTAAAATATGTGTGTGTGTCCGTGGGAAGGAAAGCAAGGCATGGTGGTCATGGGGGAATGGCACCCAGGTTCCTTGAGGAAGCAAGAAGGAAAGAGAGTGGGTCAGTGTGGGGGCCCTATACTTCTTCTCTCACATCCATCTCCTTCCTTAGGTGTGTTTCAGGGTAACAAAAGAAGTTTGTAGTTCTGAAAAATTTGGCTGCAGCAGCTGGCAGAGGAGGCAGGTTTTTAAAGTCTGTGTGGTCTGATTGTAGCTGCCAAGAGGGAACGTTCCCCCAGAAGAGAAGCTTTGGGATGGGGCAGAGATTAGAGAAATTCACAAATAATCAAATCCGTGGAAGTAAACCTGCAAATGTGGAGGACCAACTCTCATTCTCTCTCTCTGCATTTGAAAGAGCTAGCTTTCCTTTTTTGAAAAGTTCTAAATATAATGGATTGGCTTTCTCTCTTCTTTTCTTCTCTAAGATCCCTCTCTCCCTCCCTCCCTCCCTCTCCTTCTTTTTCTGCTCCCCTTGTCTCTCCCACCTTCACTTCCAGTAAGATGAAAACCTCAAGACAGATACAGATTATGGGTAACTCCATCGCTAGCATCCCATTATAGAATTAAGCAACATTATGCATGATTGTTGTGGCAGTTTTCATGTTGAAGATTCCATTAGCAGTGTATAAATATAAAATGATAATCAAGGTCAGGTAGAAACTGTCGGGACCGTGTTGGTAATAAATGCAAAGGATAAGAAAATTGCCTCCAAAGGAGAGGGGGAAAAATGCCCGTGGCCTTTCTCCAAAAACAAAATTTAAGCCGCAGAAGCAAATTAAAAGAGGGTATTTCAAGAACACTGCAAACAGGTTGTAGTAATAGGACATAAATGACACATTGCCTACATTTATCACACTAACGGAGATGTTATGGCCTGCTGCCAAGCACTGAAGCAATTTCTCCCCTCCCCAATGTGCGTTTTTAAAGTTCAGAATTTTTGTAAGGTAGGCAACGCAGAGATCATAAAACTCTGGATGGCAACGGTTGGAGAAGAAACGAGGTAACTCCGAGACGCTATGATGAGCAAAAGCTCTGACCTCCAACCCCCAATTGGGAGTCCTCGGCTGTGGATTAGAACTGCAGCTACTCCCTTTACATCATTTTTTCTGGGTTGGCTTCTCCCTCAGTATTCAGTTTTTACCTCATGAGTGGTGGATGAGGATTATGCTGTACAGACAGGGTAATGTGATTGAAGTGGAATGTTGAAATGGTAGAATGAACTTCACTGTAGGTGTGTCTGGAACATACACACACACACACATTTTAAAATGTTGCTCAACATTAAAATGTTTCTCCTTGGAAGCTATTTGGCGTGAGGGGAATGCCTCTGAAAGCAAATGCAATGAGACAACAAGATCATTCCCCTGCACCAGCAGTCTTCCTGAGCTTTCTGGGATCGTTTTCCTCTTAAAAGACACATCTGGGCTTGCACCACAAAGCCTCTTTCTAGCCCCCCTCATTTAGCCCACAGCCTTCAGATATGTAGGAGAAGACTTACCCGTTTGCCAGTGTTCAAGCCAGGGGCCTTTCATACTACACAGTTATAGCACTGTGATTCTGCTTTCACTGCCATGACCGTATCCACTGGAATCATGCAATTTGTAGTTTGCTGTAGTTTGGCATTGCTCTCTGGTGGAAATGTCAAAGTACCACTTTCTAAGCAGCAAATCCCAGCATTCCGTAGGGTGGAACCACAGCAGTTAAAGTGGAATCATAGTGTCAGGGTGAATAAACAGACCACACCTTAGGTTGTTGTGGGTTTTCCGGGCTTTGAGGCCGTGTTCTATTAGTATTTTCTCCTGACGTTTCGCCTGCATCTGTGGCTGGCATCTTCAGAAGATCTGGTGGCATGGAAGTGAGACAGAGTATATATACTTGTATAATCCCCGGGTGGGAGGGAGCAATTTGCATATGTTACACTTGGCCTGTGTGATGACCTATTGTTAAATGGGATACCCTCCAGGGTTGTGTTGAGTGAGGATATCCCATTTAACAATAGGTCATCACGGAAGCCACTTAACATATGCAAATTACTCCCTTCCACCCGGGGACTACATAAGTACTCTGTCTCACTTCCATGCCACCAGATCCTCTGAAGATGCCAGCCACAGATGCAGGTGAAACATCAGGAGAAAATACTAATAGAACATGGCCTTAAAGCCCAGAAAACCCACAGCAACCTATGGATTCCAGCCATGAAAACCTTCGACTTTAGACCACACCTTACTTTTCCCCAGATGGACAAAGAGCTGACATGAATCCCGAACCACAAGGCAGAAAGGTAGAAAAGACAAAGAAAGAAAAACAAGCATACATATAATTACTTTGGCCAAAAGATCTCAGGTAGGATGATTTATTCTTTCAGTCTTCCCTTCTTATACCATTTTTATGTTTATATTAAAGAATGCTTACAGGAAAGAAAAGATTCTTGCATCAGCATTTAGCAGAGTCACAACTTTTACACATATTACATTCTATTTGACCTTTAACATTCCTAACCCTACATGACCCTTTTACATTCTAGGTCATTCTCAAGAGCCTTTCACTTGTACATACTGATTATAAACAGGAGCAGAACAGAATAAACAATTCTAAAGTAAGGTTGTCTGATGAGCTACAATTGTCCGAACTATCAATCAATGTTACATTAAATGATTATCAATTATGAATTCTCCACTAAATTTCCAAGTCGAACAAGAGTGCTATGAGTCGGTAGGTTGGAAGAGAGATCAAACTCCATTACCAGTCCAGCCAACATCCTTATGTGCAAAGGCATCTGTGTGCATAGGTTTGTGCATGCACCGTTGCTGCCTCTGGCTGATTTCCAATATTTAGACCAGTAAAGTGTACCTTGCTGGCAGTGTAGCCACATCAGTGGTGTAGGGACACTGGCATTTTCTCCTCCCTCTGGTACTGCAAGGGTTTCTGCTGTGGCTCGTCACCTCCAATTGACAGCAGAAGTGAATCCAGGAGTCCTCTGGCTACTCTTGCACATCTGGGGGAGAAGAAACATCTAGCATCCTCAAGACAAAGGCAGAACTGCTTCTTCAGTCTTGGCACCTGGGACTTTCCAACTGCCCTTGTGCAAGGGATAAATGAGCTGCAAACCAACAACAATAGCAGCAGCAACAACAACATAATTGGGAAACAGAAGATTAAAATATAGCAACCAATAGATACACAACACAGTTAAAAACAACATGAACACCAATTAAAAATACACAGTTAGTTAAAACAGGATACCTACTTCTGCAATGCCCTTGAAAAATTACTCATGCTGGCAGCATGAGACACCCATAGGATTCTGGACCTTGGCCATCAAATGTCGTGGACTGACTTTGCTTCCTGTTTGCAGAAGGCTATTTATTTATTTATTAAATTTGTATCCTGCCTTTCTCCCAAATGGGATCCAAGGGGGCTTACAATAGTCTAAAAAGATGCTACTAAAACATTTTATTTGACAAAGGTCAAGAGAAATTAAATACTCCAGTTATTAAAATATGCTTTAAAACAATTAACACTGTAGGCAAAGGCTAGAGCCAATTTTCTATCTGCAGGGTTGATAGCATTGATTTATTTATTTGTTTGTTGGCATGGGGGAGTATGTAAAAGTTATATTCCCCCACTCACCTGGAAGACAGCACATTGTACCATCTCATTCAGCCATGTATTAAGACCCAATCTGGAATCAAAATGCGTCAACTGCTGCCAGCCAGATTTGGCTTGAAGTCTGCCATTTGCTGACATTTTAAGGCACATTAACTGACATCTCTCTGTCCTGCAAACTTATTACTGTCTCTTCTCCAAGGTCAATCCAGGTGATTTGGAATAAATTATGAGAAAAGTAACATTCAAACTGCGGTATCCAGCAAATCTAAAGGAAGCAGCAGCAGAGGTATAAAATGGCAGTATTGGGAGAGCCTTCGATTTAAAATGGGATGGACAAACAAGCACAAATAAAACCACACTATGTGGTGACCTGATGCACTTCCTTAGGAACACCATTCCATATTACCAAGTGGGACATGAAACAAAACATTCCAGTCTGGATAGCCTTCTTGATAGTTCCAGACAGACTCCATGTTCTAGGATAGCATAAGATGCTCCACTCCATCCAGAGCATAGCTACAGGGATAGCAAAATGAGGGTATTGTCCCCCCATAAGGATTCTGCCCCCAATGAAATTTCCCTTCAGTCCCTACATTTCTGGCATTGCCTTTGCTGGGGCAAATGAAAATGGCAGTTTTGCTTTCTTCTGCATTCAGGTCTTTGGAATCTCAAATTCTTTGCAACTTTTTAGACTATTTATTTATTTAAAAATTTAGGAAAGTTCATAGTGCAAAGTCCCCCCCCCTTCTTGTGTGCCTTCAAGTAATTTCTAACTTATGGTGAACCTATCACCAGGTTTTCTGGGGCACACAAGGTAAACCAGTGGGTTTCTGTGGCCAAGTGGGGAATCGAACCCTTGGGTACGCAGAAACACAGACAGGCAGAGTTTGCTCTGAAATGCATACCTACACATATATATGAAGAACAAATTTCTCTTACCTTCTTGGTTGGAGGTTCCAAGTGCTCAACTTTAAGGAAGCTCTTCTCAAGAGTAAGAGCTTTCTCAGGCCATTCCCTCTCTACACTGTTACAGTGCTATTATTCCACTTTCAACATCCTGTAGAATTCTGGGGTTTGTAGTTTCCTGAGGCCAAAGAGCTCTCTGGCTGAGAATTCTAAGTGCCCCTCCCTAAACCGCTAATCCCAGGATTCCATAGCATGTTGAAAGTGGAATAATAGCACTATAACAATGTAGTGTAGAAATGGCCTCAGCATAGAGAAGCCAAAACGACAATAGCTGAGCTGGAAGCAATAACTTTCCTGATTGCCTGTGCCATACCCTCCAACATTTCATATATGAAAAGCAGGACACACTTGGCAAAGCAATATCACAGTGTGGTCAGGGTGGCATTCTCATTAATGAGAAAAAAAAAACACATAAGCTAGAAGAGGCTACAGCAGTTTGCTTACTTACTGGGAAGGGAAGATTCAACCCTCTCCTCTCGTGTGTCTGAGCTGAGTTAACTCACTGCAAACTACTTTTGCAGTTAGAATTCAGTTTGATGCAAGTGAATTAAGCCAAGGATAAAAGAGGAAAGTGAAGGAAAGTGGAGGAGAGAGAAACTGGAACATTTTAAAAGCTGTTGAATAAACAGGACAGCAGAGCACTATTCAGGACTGTCCCTGTCAAATTGGGACACTTGGAAACTATGCTGTCTTTGTCCATTAACTCAGGTATTTAGAAACCTTGTTTGCACTGATCTGCTGATGTTTGATCTTAGACTGTTTTTTTGGACTTTGCCTCCTGTTGTCTACTTGTTTGGTTATTGTTTGGAGCTCAGTAGATTAGGCTCTGGATTGATGTCTGGCTTTGACTTCATATCTTCTCACTTTGGGTTACTCTCCAGTAGGACTGTGTTATGACCTTGACATTATTTTTTACTTTCTTCCTTGATTTTTTCTGTCTGCCTGGCCTAACTGAGGTATATGTCCTGACTGGTACTTGACTGTAAGCCCTGATTCTTGCTGTTGGATCCAACCCAACCTGGAACAGTACATGAAAGAAAAAAAATATTAGGCTAATAACATGGCACCCTCAAAACAATGACATAGGTTAACACATAATACTTTTTCAGAGCAAGATAACATGAACATGTGGCCCATTTTCAATCAACATTGAGAAGCTCTGTCCTTTTGACTTTGCTATTCATTGCTATCTGTTCTAATACCAGAACATCCAGTGCTCCAAAACTGGGGGAGTAATTGAGACAAAGAGCATGGGGAAGTATTTCTGAAACACTCCATAACTGAAATGTGCTGTGAGGGCACATGGTTTGAGAGTTTGTGTATTTGTTTTTGTAGTTCATGAGATTTTGAAAAATATCCAAATGATGTTTCTGTCATCAAGGACTGTTTTCTAGAAATTCCTTGTACCAGCTGCAACATTATATCCCCACCTTCTAATATTTTTTTCAATAGTGAGACATATTAGAACAATGCATTACATTTTATTCTATTGCTTTTTATTTAGTACATCAGTGAAAGGCACTTTTGTGCTATAACACTACAACTCAAAACAGATACAAAAATAAATAATAAATAGCAGAGAGGAAAATAAAATCCCTTCGTCCCATTGGACAACCCCAGCAAACCATGCCCCAATTTAAAAAAAAAATTCCTTGAAGGATCCTTAGCAGATCTAAGAAGTTGATACAAAAAGACCCCCCGCTCCCCAAAAAAAGAATGGAAGCGAAAGTGACAACTAGCAAAGCCTGACAAAATCCAAGCAGCTATCTCAAGCAAAGTCACACTTCTTTAGATCAATGTGGAAGAACTCTCCATGGTATTACTAGCTCCTAGGAACAGAAGAAGCTGCTTGATACTAAATTAGACCACTGGTCTATCTAGCTTCAGAAAGTGACTTCTGGGGCTACAACTCTCAGATGCAGCCACAATGACCAGTGTTCTCGGTCCCTTCTCATTGAGAGTCATGGTCCCAAAGTGACTTGAATCTCAGCATTGAGGGAAAGGCAGATTATAAAAGAAAAAAGATGCTTTCCTCAACCCAAGGCCACTCAGATGCTTAGAGCCAGATTTTGGTCTTTCAGATGTTTTGGATGTCATTTCTAAGAAGCCTCAGTCAACTTGACCAATGACCAGGGACTCTGACAGCTGAAGGCCAAAATGCTTGGAGGACCAAAGTTGGAGAACATTGGCTTAGAATACAACTTCCAATGTGGACATTCTGGAAGCTATAATGAGACTTTTCTAAGCTCTGACCTTGCCTGGAATTGTTTCTTTCCTAGCACTGTGAGAGATGGCAGCGATTAAACCTGGTACCTTCTACACACAGAGAATCTGTTCTGCCACTAAGGCCATTTCAGTCCTACACTGTTATAGTGCTATTATCCCTCTTTCAACATCCTGTGGAATTCCGGGGTTTGTAGTTTACTGGGGCCAAAGAGCTCTCTGGTTGAGAATTCTAAGTGGCCCTCCCTAAACTGCAAACCCCAGGATTCCATACAATGTTGAAAGTGGAATCATAGCACTATAATGGTGTAGTGTGGAAATGGCCAAAGTTACACTCCCCCCGTCAGCATGAGGACTTCTCGAAAACTGCTTGGATTGCACATTTTGCAAATGCCTTGGCATCTCTATTACAAAGATAGAAATCATTCTTTAAAAAGAAAAAAAAATGCCCAGGCTTACCTTTTATGACAATCTGCAATTATTTGTGTGTGGAATTCTGCAGACAATTCCGTTCTGCTGTCAAAAGCGTTTGGCTTGCAGCTGAGTATTTAGAAAAGAGGAGGAGAGCATCAAGCATAGCACAGATACAATGTCACACTTTCTATTTTCCTTTTAAGAATATTCACACCTTGATATCTAAGCCTGGCGCTGTAAAAAGGAAATCTGGAGCCACCGATTGAGATCTCTGAAGTGATCACATAGCTGTTATGGAAATGAAACATACACGCCTTTGGGGAAATCATTTTCACTGGTACTGTGATTTTTAGTCCATGGAGCAGTTTAGAGTGAAGAAAAATAGGACAGTGAAAGACTGCAAATAAATGCAGACTTGGGTATTAAGGATGCAATGTCACAAACAAAATACACACCCGCAAGAAGTAGTATGTGGGGGGAGGAGGGAGAAAGAATATGATTTTCTTTGCCTTTTAGGTTGTGATTCATGTATTCGGATCTTCTTTTGTTTTATAACCTTTTTTGGAGAGTTTTTCTGCTCTTTTAGCAGAGGGATGGGAAAGACATGACGCTTCAGATGTTGTTGGACTGCAGATCCCAGCATTCTGCTCTATTGGCTAGGAGTTGAAGTCCAACACATGGAGGGGCACATACCGTAACCACTCCTGATTTTTGCAGAGGGATAATCAGTAACTAGCAATTTATTTTTACCCTATTATATCAATTTCATTAAAAGACAGGAGCCGGGGGAAATAGGTTGGCATTAACAACCTTTATTCTACCAACTGTAGGGCTACTACCCGTAGAGAAGCACCTCATGTGATTCATAGCCAGCTAACACATGCTGCAGTTGGTCTTCTATCTTATTTTCACTTTTGATTTTCCTGCTTGTGAATTGATGGCTAGTAAATGTTTGCTCCCATTCTTGGCTACCCTGGTCTAGGGTTCCCAGGTTAGATATGAAATGGGATTCTATTGCTTTCATATTTAGCCAGTCCTCAGTCAGGAGGAATTATGGCACCATTCCTCCTTCATCCACCCCACCTTTAGTTGATGTACCTCCTTCCCGACCCAGCTATGTACTGGTCAGTGGAAAATGGATCTGGGGTGGTAGCACTGGTGGACAGGCATTTCACTCGGTCCCTGTAGCTGGAGCCCCAATAACAGACATCATCCATGACTTCCCAGGGGTCCTTTGTAGGTCATGGAGGATGACATCATTGCTATGCATCCAGCTATAGGAACAGAAGGAGATGCAAATCTGCCACTGCCCCCCTTCACTTCCCACCAACCAAAAAAGAGTCACGTGGAGGGGTTCATCAATTAAAAAGGGGGTTCAGAGGGGTGAAGGAAGAGAGATAAAATCATAGCATCATAGAGCTGGTAGAGACTATAAGGGCCATCAAGTCCAATGCACTACCATAGAGACATATACAATAAAAGTATTCCCAGCAGATGCCCAGCCAGCCTCTGGTTAAAAACCTCTGAAGAAGAAGCCTCCACCACACGATGAGGCAGCATACTCCACTGTAGAACTGCTCTTACCATCAGGAAGTTCTTCCTAATGCTTAGGTGGAAGCTCTTTTCCTGAAGTCTGAATCCATTGCTCTGGTTAATGGATAAGTCTTCTTGAACAAGGATTGGTTGAATAATGAAGCAACAGGAACCATGTGCTCTGTTCAGCTGTGCTGTTAACTGATGCTAATGTATAAATATCACACTGGGAAAACTTCCACTGTCATTTTCTCTGCATGGCTGAAAAGGAAAATGTCACTTTGGAATCTCTGGGATCTGGTTCATACACTCAGGAAAGTGGAATGGGCAACATAGGACTACAGCTGGGCAGAGATGTAACTACTATCAGTGTGTTGTCCCAGGGATTCCAGCCATCAGGGAGCCTCTGGAAGAATTAGGGAAGGGAGTATGGTCAAAATGACAAAAGTTATGAATGAGGAAGAACACATACACACACTAGGGGAGGCTGTAGCAACTTGGGCCCTTTCCGCACCAGGCGAGGGAATTGCTCTGTGCCGTTACCTACCACTTCTTCTGGGGTCCGAAGCAACGCAGACTGTCCCTGAAGCCCTTCCGCAGGGCTCCTCCTTGGTCCAGGGCAATTTGGAGCAGTGCAAGATCTGTAGATCCGCACTGCTCCGGCTTCCAAAATGGCGGCTTCCGATTGGTCGTGGGTCTTGACCAACCGCTGAAGCTCGCCACACCTAAGCCCACCCTCATTGGTGCGAACCTGTGAATCTGCACAAGGGAGCAGGAACACAATGGCGCGTTCCAGGAAAATAAAGATCTGTTTTATGCGGTCTTTAGAAAACATGCTGGAGGACCACTTGGGGTCATTTTGGAACAGACTGAGGTGCAGATCTCTGGTCAGTAGTCCACTCCTAGTCCGCTCCAAGGTGCAAACGACCTACGTGAGAGGACTCACTGCCCCGTTCTAATTGCCTGGTGCAGAAAGGGCCTTAGTTTGAGATTCAACCTCCTCCTTTTCTCTCCTCTCTTCTCCCTTCTGTTGAATTGATTGAGTTCAAAGTACTTTTGCACTCTGAACTCTGTTTTCAGAACTTGGGAGTAAGCAGAAGAAAAAGACAGAAAGTGGGAGGAAGAGAGAAAAACTGGGACATTTTAAAAGCACCTGAAAAAGTGGAATGACAGAGGATTAACCAGGACTGTCCAAGCCAAACTGGGACAGCTGGAGGATATGAGGACTTCTGTCACACAACTCTTGCCTTCAAGCTGAAGTGATATAGGTTTATCCCACCATTTATTGTCTGAATGATTTAGGCCTCTGTGGCACATAGCCATGGAAGAGACAGCTAGAAGAACAGGCCCAGTATGAAAAGGGTACAAGGTGCAAGAGGAAATATTTCAGAGCTTGGAAAAGTTATTATTTGGAACTTAGCGCCTAATATCACCCACTTCGGACACCTAGTGGAAGTTGTACTACAAGAAAGAATTTTTTTTTAGCATTGAAATAGTGGAAACAAACTCCTTGTTTTTAGATTTGCAGAGGCTATTGTTGTCACCTTGTGGATCAGCAAAGTTATAAAATAACAACATCTAGGAATGATTTGGTTAAATGCTTCATAGGCCAGGAGCAGATTTACAGATAAACAAATCCATAAAGAAGTATGCACTGTAGTTGTTCAAACAGCTGACCCCCCTCTTTTTAAAAGCAACTCTATAATGAGTTGTTTCATGAACTCTTCATAAATCATTTTTTAATCTCTTTCCTTATGCTTTAAAAAAGGTCATTTTCACTCTCCTGTTTTCTAATTTTACTTTTTTTTTTTAGTAATCAGTTTACAATGACTTGGTTTTTGAAATTTACTTACCAAAATAAATGGTAATGAATTTCATTCTGCCGAAATGAGGCTTGTGCCGCTGGAATGTGTGGCTGATTTTTAAGCTTGGAAATTGGATTTTGAAATGTCTTCCCACCTGTCTGCACAAACTAATCCCTTTATATAAATAAAAAGAACAAGGGTTTCCATGGAACAGAGGCCTAATGTGGTTCTGAAAAAGCAAACAAAACAAAACAAAACAAGGGAGGGGACAGAAAGCCAGGGAAGAAAGTCACGGGCTACCAAAGACTCTGAATTTCTTCCTTGCTGGAATAATTTTATAGGAGGGAATAGGACTGCCAGATCTCAGGGACTGGCCCTGAGTTTCCAGTTTTTGTGGGTCGTCTCTAGGTAGAAGACAAGAGGGCAAATGTTCTAATTTTGTCTGCAAATCTATAGCTTAGCTTTTAAAGCAGCAGCGCACTATAGTTTGCAAGGCTTAATGGATCTGCTGCTGAAATTTGCAAAGGCTCTCCAAAGGGTCTTTGTATACAGCTTCCTCTTTCTCTCCCAGTTGCTGTAGATCCAGGGCTCACCCTCTGTTCTGATCTTGTGTGTAGAAGCAAGTGGGCTAGATTAAGTGTTCCTTATCCTGTTTCCACATGTAAGTGGGAAGAAATACCCCCTTTTCCACTTTGCTCTGGAAACAGCCCCTTTAAAGAAGAATTCTGCCTAAATTTCCAAACATGCTCTGCATGCATAGATGTTTGAGCTGTGAGTAACTGTGGTTGCCATTTAATGCACAGAGCTTAATGACATCAACAGGAGCTGTCCCTCTGTTTCAGGATTTGGCCCAGAAACCCCAGGGCCTGAGACACTCCTGAAGTAGCAACCTTCAGAGGGATTGTAGCACAATAGATTGCCTGGGGTGTGTTTAGATGGGCCGTTATTGGACTTGAGCTGAATGGTCTGGCACATATATACTGTTGCATAGAAATACTGTGACATTTGCCCCAGTTAAAAATACATTTGATGAGCATGCGGGATACACCTGGAGAATGACTTGGCAAGTCATGATGTAATCCCTAAGGGACAGTAAGGCTGAGTCATGGTAGTGTGAAATCATGGCAAGGGGTTGCATCAACCATTGTCCCTAGCTGATGATCTATCAGCAGGTGTGTATAAAAGAGAGGAGCTCAGACTGGTTCTTTCTCTGACTATTCTCTGACTTTCTGACATCGAACCTCTGCCTGATGTGTCTGTGATGCTGAACCTATGACTGAGGATCTGCGTATCCTGATTGTACAAATGTGCATATATTGGAACACGAAGATTAAAAACCTCCAGGTATTTTTGGATGACAACTCTCTGTGTTAGAGTTACTAACCAGTGGATAGAGTGGGATCAGAGCCGATGCTGCAAGTTACACTCTGCTATTGCTCACGCTTGTTGCTGTTTTGATACTCTGCTGGATGTTTAATGCTTGCCTCTGGGACACTTTTTGTTCAGAGCGCGGCGGTTATTGGGAGGATTTTGTGCTAGGTGCTGTAAATCAATCTCCCATCATATAGTTATGCTCCACTCCGTAGTGGCCAACAATGGGGTAGTTACTCTTTGGGGATCAAAGCTTGCAGAATCCTGTTGGGGTTCTGGCAGCTAAAGCGGGGTTCTGGTAACTGAATACACTCTCCAAATTTAAAACAGCATTAGAAATCAATCTCTTCTGGCAGGCCTATCCAGACTATTTTAAATTATGGATATCAACTATGAATTTTAAATGTATATTGACTTTTTAAATAGGTATTTGTATTTGTTTTATATTGATATTATGCATTTTAACTGTTGTTTTTAAACTGATGTTCTTTTTTAAATACTGATGTTATATAATGTAATTAATGTGTTAATTTGTTGTTCCTTGCCTCAATCCATGGGGAGAGGTGGAAGAAGAGAAGGAAGAGGAGAAGGAGAAGGAAAGTCCCAGCATAAACATGAATTTAAACATGGTTATTGAGTCATCTCTTAACCTTCTTTTCTCCAGGTTCTGGATGTTTAGCCTAGAGAAGAGAAGATTGAGAGGTGATACGATAGCTATCTTTAAATATTTGAAGGGATGTCATATGAAAGATGGAGCAAGCTTGTTTTCTGCTGCACCAGAGACTAGGACATGAAGCAATGGATTCAAATTAGAAGAAAAGAGAGTCTGCCAAAACATTGGAAGAACTTTCTGATGGTAAGATCAGTTTGACAGTGGTATGCACTGCCTTGGACTGTGATGAAGTCTCCTTCTTTGGAGGTTTTTAAATAGAGGTTGGATGGCCATCTGTTGGGTGTATTTTGACTGTGTATTCCTGCATGGCAGAATGAGGTTGGATTGGATGGCCCTTGTGGTCTCTTCCAACTATGTGATTCTCACTTTGGTTGGCTGGGAAGCAACTGACCAAAGCTCTGGTCAGTTAAGAAGGACAGAAGTAACATTTCTTCCCTCTCTCACTGCCATTCCTTGAGGGACAAATGTTCCCACATTTAAGGTTAGCACATCTGGAGCATCCTAGACCCTGAGACTAAAGGTTGATCCTTCACACGCCAGAGATGTTGTTATCTACATTCATCAAGAATCAGACACAGTTAAGGAGAGCATGTCATTCAAATAAAGAACAAACCACAAAGTATAATGAAGGAGAGAAAGGAGGGAAGAGATGAGACTGTTGGAAAGATTATAGCAACTTATCCAAAACAGACTGAAGCACTGGGGGTTGGCAGCACATGGAGGGGGGCAATATGGTAGGGCCCTTGACCTGAGATTCTTTCCTTTATCCTTTGGCCTGGAGAAGAGACACCAGACCCGGAGACTCAGGAGCAGATCCTGAGACCTCGGAATCCCGCATATATTCTTGATATTGATTATGGCAGGGGTAGGCAACACTCAAAGTTCAAGAGGTACCTTAGACACCCTGGAGACCTTTGAGAGCTGCACCCTCAGGTCACAAAAAAATCAATATTTTGCCCCCACATGCCCTCTAGGGGGCATGTGGGGGAATTTCACCATATTTTTATCCCCTGGACATTTAAGACCCAGAAGAGCCATTTTGTAATTTTTAGCAATTTTAGGGGAAAAAAGGATCCTACTGGGCCCAAAAAATTATTAAGGAGAGATGGTGTTGAAAAACAAACAAGCAGAGAGTCACATTTAATGTATATATTATTTTATACATTATTTTACATACATTACATGCATTATACATTATTTTAATTGTATTTTAACCTTTGTTGTACCCTGCCTCGGGCTTTGAGAGGTGAGTAACAAAATAAAATTTGTTGTTGTTGTTGTTGTTATATTGGTCCCAAGACTGTTACCCCAAAATGTAGGTGCCACAAGGGCCACCCTGCAATGCCAAATACCTCCTTGCGAAGTGGGGAATTAATTAGTTCAAAGAGGAGGCTTGCGAGAGGGAGGAAACTTAGTGAGATTTTTCCTACCAGTGTTTACGGGCACATGCAGGAAAAGAACCAGCCAGAGATTCAGAAATAAGATAAAAATGTGTTTTATTGAGGAGAATTCACTCATGCATGTACACAAGATACACACAATCACACATTCACACAAGAGCTAGCTGAAAGAGAAAGGGAGGAAAAATTATAGAGAGGCTGAGGGGTTTGGGGGATTTATAATTACCAGTCCAGAAGCGTAGTGAAGAGCAGAAATGTGTTTTGGCTTAGGTAGGACCTAAGGGCAGTTCTCATTCAGGAGCCAGACAGACAGAGTGACGGGTAGACCTTCAAGAGACTGCACTGGCCATCCTCAAATCAGGGATATTTGTACCCTGAAAATGGCTTGTGGCTGTGAAGGTTCCAGATGCAAGACAAAGGGAACCCTGTTGTGGACAATGGGTCTTTCACCTGTTGATGGGCTTAGTGCTTTGATTGACAAAGACATGATGGGTGTTGTAATAGCTGTCTATTGTGGGAGCTGTGAGGACAGAGGAAAGAGTCCAGGTGTACAAGGGATGGATATCTGTCAATCAGTGTCCTGGTGGGCTCCTCACAGTTGGATTCCCTGGAAAATTCCAGCTTCTGTTTAACCCTATTACCTGCAGGAACAGTGTGTATTTGCCTGACAAATGACTCAGTCTTTCCTGGAGGAAGTTTTGAGCTGACCTATCCTTCTCACATTTACAGTCAAATTCTTTCCCTCATTCGGTTTGACCTCTCCGTCACCTCTCAGGCTTGAATTTGATATCAGAGCCAATAAAATGTGTTGCCAATTACACAGGATGCCAATTAGGAATGGTGCCCATCTAAACCATACTAATACCGGGGACCCCCAAAGTGGGGCCTTACAAGACCCTTAAAGCAGGGTGGGCAAATGTGTATTGGCCAAGGGCCTATTTTCCCTCAGGCCCTCCAGTGGGTTGTACCCCCACAGCAAACCCTCTTTTTTCCTTTGCTAAAAATCATGACAGGAAGTTATGTTCCTTCACTCCCTGTCACCATTTTGAGAAGGACAATGGGAGAAGATGGAGGTATTTCAGGGTAGCAGAGCCGGTGTGGTATACTGGTTTCAGCATTGAATTACAGCTCTGGAGACCAGGCTGTGAATGTTCATTCAGCCATGGAAACCCACCAGGTGACCTTGGACAAGTCACACTCTCTCAGCCTTAAAGGGAGGCAAATGCAAACTCCATCTGAACAAATCTTGCCAAGAAAACCCCATGATAGGTTTGCCTTAGAGATGCTATAAGTCAGAAATGACTTGAAGGAACACAACAACTAATAGGGCTCTGGTGTGTTTGCAGGGATGGGTGGGTGAGATTGTGTGTCCTGAGGGAGGTGTCTGTGTGGTTTAGGGGCAAAAATTGACTGAAAATAATGACCTGTTAAGAAAGGGGGGCTTAGAAGGATTGGTGAGGCACTTGGGGAGCACAGAAGTGAAGTTCAGGAATTGCACATAATCTGCACGCCATACTATTCCACCTCTGGCTTAAGGAATAACTTGCAAACTAACAATTAGTGAATAAGACAATGCAAAGGATGCTAAATCTACCACACTTAAAGTATCTCTCAGTGACGCCTCGTCAATCTGTCTTCAGAAGCCTTCTCACTCATCCACCCTACGTTTCAGACTTGTCAGCTTGACTCATTCAAGCTGTTTGGAACTAAGGCCATTTCTGCATGGTGTCACCATCCTGTTGGCAGCCGTCTACAAGTTGTGCTTTCACGCAACATTGTCGCAGTCTCCCTGCCACCGCATCCCCGCCCATTGTGATTGTGGGATACTCTATTAATGGAAAAAATCCATGAGTGGCCCATGATTGCATGACTCTCCCGTCACTGCTGGCCATGGGGAATGGGAGGAAGCATGATGTAGGCACTTCCTAACCCAGTTCAGTTTGAGAAAGAAGCTGGCTGTGCCATGGAAGGAAAATACATGTCACTCATGCTCCCTTCAGTAGAGAGCCGGCCAGGTGTTATTGTTTACTGATTTGTTTGAGGTTTCTCCTTTATTGCAACTCCAGTGGTGTGGCATGGGGCCAGATACACTTCCAGGAGAATGCAGTTCCTTGATCCCCCTTCACTCTGCTAGAGGGGCTCCCTTAAGGTATCTTGGGGTTACTGGCTAACACAGGCAGACCAAGCTTGGGAGCCATTTAACTTTCCTTTCTCCTAAGTGTCAGGAAAACCACACAGTGGGTGGCACTTGCATGGATTCTACAATATCATCATTCCACAATACCATGGATTGCCTTTGGGCAGGTGTGCAGGGTGGTTGAACATACTGGGTAACAAGCAGTCTGTCCAGTATCTAGATCCTTGATCTCACACCAGACCAAGGCTCTACAGCTCTGATTAATAAAGCTGTGGCCTTCTGTTACCCAAATAGCATGTGTTTTTGTGTCTGCATCCCTGTACTCTTGCCTGCCTCTCAAGCTAGATCTGCAACAGCAGAGGCTGTTGAGAGCAGCATGAGCATTTGTGGGCCCTGGCATGCCCATGCCAGACCATATGCTGCTCCTGGGATTGTTTGCCAGTGCTTTATTGCCTGCCATTCTCTGGATGGTTCTGGGTGTGATTATATGGCTTGGCTCTGTGGCAATCTTCTTTGGCCTTAAGTCTAGCCATAGCTGTACCACGGTTCAGCAGTAAGACAGATGTCTTCAGTGAGGAAACAAGAGAAAATTCCTTCCCCTGCCCTAATAGGTAGGAAAAATATGGAGCCATTTTGGTGATTTTTCAATGGGGATTGAAAAGATACAGTAAAGTGGAGACTTCTCAGTGACTAAAAAAAAAATACCTTAGTAACTGTTATTGGATCCTGTCCTTCTCCTGTAATGCAATTGAAAATAATGCTCCATGATGATGCATCTTCATTTCCAGATGGATTCCTGGAGATGAAAATGGAAGAAGAGGGGGAAAAAATTTAGATGAAGAAACAAAAAGGTAGAAATAATAGTAAATGATATTATGACAAATATACAGAACACAGAATTGTTATTGTTGTTGTGTGACTCCAAGTTGTTCTCGACTTATGGTGACCCTAAGGAAAACCTATCATCCCAGGTTTTCTGGGAGGCTGAGAGTGTGACATACCCAAGATCAACCGGTGGGTTTCGATGGCTGTGGGTCACCTTTGCTGTTGCAAAACAAGCTCCTTTGCCCACTACCATTATGAGTGTAAGCTGAATATTTATTCATTCATTTCCACATTCAAGCATTTATTTATTTGATGTATACCTTGCCTTTCTTGTGGTAAGTGACTCAGAATGACTTAACAAACATTTAAAACTTAATTTAAAACAGGGCTAAAATATTATGTGCAACAGTTAAAAAACAATCAAAGAAGCAATTCTAAACTTCTTTTACAAGCACATAGTTAAAACAGACTAAAATACATTAAAAACATAATTAAAAGATGCAAAGATTTTTTTTAAAGATAAAAGCACACCAGACGCCACATTCAAAACATCCTTCTGCATCATGATTTAAAAACTAAAGGCCTGCCTTAAATGAAAAGGTCTTTGCCTGCAGGTGGAAAAATAGCTGAGATAAGATCAACCAAAGCTCCTGCGGAAGGGAATTCCACACCCAGAGAACAACCACTGGGTTGGCTCTCTCACATGTCCTCACCAAATGCACCTATGATGGTAGTACTGTTAGAAAGTCGTCTCTCAAAGATCTTATAATTCAGGCTGTCTCACATAGGGAGATACGGTCTCAGCTGAGACCATGGCTGACATCCTGTTAGTGACATATGCAGGCCTAAGTCCAAATTATACCTTCACATGTCTTTTTATGGTCATTGAGCAGGAAGAACTCATGACTTTCCTTGTGCAGTGACCTTCACCCCTGCAGAACTCACATTCCTTCTGTAGACTCTACCTCCATAGTCATTTAATTGCTGGTGGAGATCAGGGAGAATTGGAGATGTGTCTGGCTATGTTCCTAAAGCCAGAGGTAGAATGGCAAAGGCATCCTCCAGAACTTCCTGTTGTCCTCCAGGTTATATAGTTAGATGTTTCTCCAATACTCCCCATGCTCCACTAGCCACTAAATGCCTGTGGGGACAGGAGTAAGGTAAGTTCTGTGGGAGTGGAGAAAGGAACATATAATAATTCCACTTGAGAAGAGCTTCCTGATACATTCCTCAGTACAGGATCTTGGCCATGCTTTTCTAGGCTAATGCTCTCAGAGGAATTGGCCTGTTCATCCATGAAAACTCATGCTATAATAAATCTGCTAGTCTTAAAGGTACCATAGAACTCTTGAGCTTAGCTATTACCAACTAAGATGGATTTGGTATCAGTATGGATACTCCATACTGATTCTTGGGTCATGGTGTTTTTAAAGCGTATTAGGCACACTCCCTCCCCCCTTCATGAGCTGCAGTACCGCATGACGTTCTGGCGAACCAGGTGCTATCACGGCCACGGATAGTGCTGATAGCGCATTTTCTTATTTTTGCCTGAAAGGTGAAAATAACCTCCCTTTCATGCATCGGTTGCATGACCAGAGGGCCTGCAGAGCCGTTGTCTGGTGTGCTTCCGGGAAGGACCCTGGAGTGGGCAGGGTGTGGGCAGTCCCTGCTGCCTGACTCTCATGCAGCAACTCCCAGGGGACGCTCTGCCTAGCAGCAGGCTGGCCGCTGCCCCCATCACAGCAGGGAACACTGTACGACACGTCGCCACAAGAGGCCACCCTGGGGATGCGTCGCTATTCACACTCGAGACAACAGCAGTCCCTGGGATCCAGCCGACTGTGTTTTTTTTTTAAACCCGGCGCTATCATTAGCACGTTAGCACGTTACCAACGTAGTATGAAACAGCCTGTTGGCAGGATCTATCATGCTAACGTTAGCACGATAGTCGATGAAACAATAAAAGAAAAGAAAAACCACCGACTAATCAGGGGCAGTGGGGTGGGGGCAAGGCGGGACCTGGGCATGGTCCAGGATGCCAACATGCGGACAAGCCACTGGGCAGGGACTGGTGCTCTCTCGTGAATGCCCTACCATATGCAGACTGCAAGGGGCTCTCTACTGGGCCTCTTGCAATATTGGCAATATCGTGGGGGCTCTAGTTTCTCGCGCTATCAAAGTAAGGTGTGAAAAGGGCCATAATCTCCGTGGGTTCATAAAATATTTCACAGCAAAATGGCCAAATGGATTTCAGTGTGAGCAAGTGGAGTTTCATACATTACCAGCAGATTATATTGAGTACCTCTTCTGGAATTCTTGTTTGGTTGAAGCCCAGTTTCCAAATCATCTTCTTTCTGTCATGATGATTCCCTGACACTAAATGTTTTATAAGATTACATAGGCCCATTTTTTTTAACAACAAAAAAAGAGGAATAAATTTACCAAAAAATATACATGATTCAGAGTCACTAGTTCCTGAAATAACTTGGCATTCATAATAGAAATGTTATTATGAAGTTGCGATTTATGATTTATAAAATACATTTAGGACAGCAAGTATGCACCACATGTTCATCTACTGACTGTCCTTGAGTAGCTTTTCATGATGTCTTAATTTGAAGTGAGTAGAATCACCACGTTCTGTCCCTTTATTGGGCTGTGGGTCTATTTTCTGCCAAATTATTGTTTAAATAACAATATTCCTGTTATTTCCCTGGGTTATCCTGTGAGTGCCATTGCACCACCACAGATGGTTAGGGGGTGAAGAAAATGGAAGCTGTAGCCATGGGGGCTCTAATGAAGCCCAGACATGGCTCTGACCTCCCCATACCAAAGAAAAAGAAGCCACTCTCAGTATGAGTGGCTATTTAAATACTATTTTAGTTGTCTTTTCCCAGGCACCTGTTTTATGCCTGCAATGGTCTTTAAAAAGAAAAGCAATCCTTGGGGGAGGTGATTGGCCATTTTATGCCTTTTTTGCTGTGATAAAATGTGGGGTTATAGAAAAATGGATAGATGCAGCTGATGAGATGGGAGGGAAGATGAAAACGCCTCTTTTTTGCTTCCTTCATGCAATGTTTTACTTCATTTGAAAAATATTTTTTCTCATTCTCTTATGAAGAACACCACAAAGATCTCTCTCACTCTCTTGCAAGATGAGGAGAATAGTTTTGTGGCTTCCCATCCTCATTTTTGAGGTTTTGACAAGTGAAGATAGAAATCCCTAAAGCAACAGTACCACAAAGAAGTGGGAAAGATGCAGTCAAACAATAACAAACACCCTGAAATCTGAAAGTCTGACTTTTCATTTCCTTAAAAATCCAGATATAAATCATGCAAGAAGCTTTGCATCTTTTTTACAAAATCTAAATATGACTAACAAAATAAATCAGTATAGGTAATATAATACTTCTGTTTTGGAACAAAGATGAAGAATCAGTGTGGTATAATGGTCTGAATGTCGGACTAGGGTTCTGGAGACCCAAGTTTCAAATTCTCACTCATTCACAGAAACCCACTGGGTGACCTTGAACAAGTGACACTCTCACAGCCTCAGAGGAAGGCAATGGCAAACCCCCTTTGAAAAAATCTTGCCAAGAAAACTCCATGATAGGCATGCCTTAAAATTACCATGAGTCAGAAGTGACTTGAAAGCATACAACAATCACAGCATTTTTTTTTTTTCCTTGGGAAGCAAAACCACATAATTCAGGACTCCTGAATCTGAGGATAGATTCAGGTGAGAAGAATTTAGGAAGCATCTTTCCTGTCTAGCACCATTAGTCCTCTGCTACTGTCATCCTCTTGGCTTCTGGTTTAGTTGAGGGACTGGGAATGACCATCTTACCAAATGTTGTTAGAATGCAGTTCCCACAATTCTTCACTGGTGCCCAATATTTGAAAGGCCACCTCTTGTCACCCCTAAGTTAATATATCCTTTGTTGTCCTTCATGTCCCTCTGTGGCCTGCTCCATTTCTTATCCTTGGTATCCTTCTTCCATTAGATTTTAGCCCATTCTTTGGATCAGGTTAGTTTTGTTTTATTTTGTTTTATTTTGAAATAACAAAGAATTTTATTGAAACAAAGAACCATTTGCAACATATATCAACTTAGTGATGAATGGAACTTAACTTGAAAACTTCATGCACACTATTGCACTGGATCTAGCTTTATTCATACCTAGAGTAGACCCATAGAAATCCACAGGACTAACTTTAGTCACGTTGATTAAATCAGCTAAGTTAGATATCTTTGCTATAGTGAATAATTTGCTTTGTTGTCATCATCATCATCATCATCATCATTATTATTATTATTATTATGTTATTACTATATCAGTAAAAACTGACTAATAATGATTTGATGGCTCTGTTTTAATTATCACCAACTCTGGACCCAGCCTATTCTGCTTAATTAAGTAATGTAAAACCTTGCTAAAACTTGACTGAAACCATATTTTTGTTAACTGTAAAATGAAGTAATAAATTCTTACTTGTTTATATTACCACATCTTGTTGCTGAGCATGCGGGAGATGCCTGACATGGGTTTTATTGGAGCCCTCTTTACTTTTTCCGCCAGTGCTGATCTTTTGTAGGATACACACTGGTGCACAAGCCTTCAGTTTCAACCACAGTCCTATTGAAACCTATAGAAAATAATTTTGATTTAAGTAATGTTCAATATGCTCTAAATTTACTTAGAGTTAGGTCTCAGGGACAGACCCTATGAACAGCTGACATTGAACTCTTTAGGTTCCACCATGCATTTATCTGACCTTTGGTGCCACAGAAAGCACCTCTTGTGACTGAACTGTATAGAATGAAGCTAAGGATTTCCCAGAATAGGCACTCACAAGCTTACAGGAACTCTTTGGCAAAGGCAGAACTACAGAAAAAGCTTTCATGTGTTCTGTTGCATGTGCATTAGAAATAAAAAATGGGCCATGCCATCATTTGCCTCCCATGAATCTGAAGCCCACATTTGTCCGTCCAATGGGGATTAATGTCTATGTGACTGTTTTCAACATTTAAAATGGAAAAGAAAGCAGAAGAGTGCTAAGGAGAAGACATTGTGTTCAAAAATCAATAGCACTTTGAATCAGTTTGTGCTTACCTGAAATGATGCCCTCTCTTTCTCTGGTCCAGCTTCCATGTCATTAATTACTCTCTTGGAATCCCAAAGCTTTTCGGTAATTTTCCAATTGTCAATTCAAGGAACACAAAGTTTCTTTCTCCTTTCAGACCGTAACTGTACATTGTTTCTTTTGCATGCCAAAAGATCCCAGATTCAGTCCCCAATATCTACAGGGGAGATTGGAAAACTGATGAAGGACAAAAATCAGAAAGCGATCATAAGGGTTTATTGATGTAGAGTCATGTTGAAGAAAATCTTAGCCATAGAAAATACTGCAAGTTCTTAGCTATTTCAAGTTAAACAAGAACAAAACATTGTGTGCCATGTTCTTAAATATTATTGCATGTTCTGCTGATAAGATACCAGCTGGAACATTGGAATAAAATACACATGACAAGTGTGAAGTAGATAGATTGGAAATAGTGTTTATTCATTATTGGTAAGTTTGTTTTTATGTTATAGTTCAGTTGCTGCCACTGCATGTTCTTGTAAGAATTCTATATAAAGTTAATTTAACTGCGTGTTCAGGATGGAACCCTGGGCTTCTAAGCGAGAGTCCACCGAGAATTGTGCCATGAAGTAAACTGCCTGAGTTCAAGCTGTTCTCAGTCTCATTCAGGAACCTTAAAGAGTTAAAAAAAAACTCTGGCCATTTCCGTACTATACTGTTATAGTGCTATGATACCTATGATATTTTCTGTGCAGAAAAAAAAGCTGTAATTGGGGATTTCTTCTGAGAAAATTTTACACATGGTTGATTTGCATAGAAAATAACATTTTCTGTGCAGGAAACAGCATTCTTGTGTGGAAAATGATGTTGAACTGCAGAAATATTAATTTCCACACAGAAAATGCTGTTTTCTATGCAAATCAACTGTGTGTGAATTTTATGCAGAACAAATTCCCAATTACAGCTCTTTTCCTGCATAGAAAACAACATTTTCTATGCAGGAATTAGTGCTTCTGAATTGAAATATTGTTTTCCACACAGAAAATGTCTTTTTTCTCTTTGGAAAAACAATGAGCAAATTTTGCACAGAATAGCTCCCAAACTGCAAAGATTCTTCTCGGTCCAGGATTATTCTCATTAAGGTGTCTCAGCACTCAAAAAAATGTTTCCTGACAATTTTTTGAATATTTTTGGACATTCTTTCCATCTTTAGCACCAAACATAGGTCAACTCAATGTTTTACCTTTAAAAGTAGTGAATTTTGCTCTAAAATAATGGCTACGTTCCTCCCATCTTTTCTTGGCAACCAAATTTTCATCTCAGAAGAAGCATGAAGCTGTTTGTAAACAGTGGGCGATGAAATTTTTATTGAAAGGGAGAACACAGATAAATATAAAACAGATTTTTTTTAACACTACTGCAGCAAATTCAGTAATGGTGGGGTGCAGGATTCACCATCTATACCAGGTTGTTAAGATGTGGCATAGACAAAATTGACGTAGATGGACCAAAGTTCTAATTTCCCATATTCATAGGCAAGTAGCTTTCTATTATTATATCTCTTGAAAGATGAGATAGAAGAAAGGAGGTGAAAGCATTTCTGTCTGAGAAGAGAGAAATGCATTTTTTTTTAAAGATTGTTGGGTGGAGAAGTTGTAACTAGTAGTTGTTAGGAGGAGAAGATGGGTAGTCACTATATTGCCATTAGCTGGATCAGGATTTCCTGTAGTGAATCTCCAGAATATTACCTTCATCTGTTACCTGGATCTGACAACAATGTTTAGTAAAGCCACTGGATCCAAAAGAAGCAGCAAGATAGATCTCCCTTTTCCTGAGGATGGAAAGAATGTTTGAAAATATTTTTTAAAAAATATGGTAGAAAAACATGGTTTTTGCATGTTGAGAAACCCTGATGAGAAGTCTGGACTGAAGAGATTCTTCTGCACAAAATCCACACATGGTTGGTTTGGACAGATGACAATGTTTTCAAATTCCATTTCCTGCAAAACAGTTATGTGCACCTTCTGTACAGTTTTTGAAGTCTTTCTTGCAGCAGAAAGAAAATCATCAAAATTACTTGCTACTTCCTTCAGAAAGAAATTTAGTGAAGAATTGCATCCCTATCTTTTCCAAGTAAACATGGCTTAAGCAACAAGATTTTCTCAGCTATAATTTGGTTGTGGCTTCTATCTTGCTCCTAGCCCAGTCAGCTAATTCACTTTACCCTTGAATCCTAACTTCTGGCTCAGTTCTTAATTTTGCTTCCTAATTTGCCCATGATCCTGACTTCTGGCTCATTTCTCAATCTTAAATCTTGGTTTGTTCTTTGCACATGATTTCCAGCTTTTTTCTCTACTCTGTCTCCTGGTTTGTTCTCGTAACCTGACTCCTACTTTGTTCTTTGTCTTTTATGGCTTTGGTTTTATGGCTCATCTCTGCTGCCCGTGACACAACTTGTTGTCTGTAGACGCCTGGAGCTCTTGGAAATAAAGAATTTATACTCCTAAAATACTTAAAGATGCAGGCTTTATTGTTCTGTAGTTCTTTCCTTGTTCAATGCTGCAGGCCAACTGTTCTAGCCTTCCCAGACACACAATGTTTTCCCAGAAAACCTATGTTGGACCACCTGTATTAAGTCCTGGACATGGTGACAAAACTGACCTGGAACAAGGAATGGATCTTCTGAAAAATATTACACATCTCTAGAGATGGGAAGAATATTCGAAGAAATATTCCAAAAATGATTGAAAAGGATGCTTTTAGAGCACTGAGAAACCCTCATGAGAAGAATCCTGGACTGATGAGGATCTTTGCAGTCAGAGAGAAGGGCCATTTCCACACTACACTGTTATAGTGCTATTATTCCACTTTCAACATCCTGTGGAATCCTGGGGTTAGTAATTTAGGGAGGGACATTTAGAATTCTCAACCAGAGAACTCTTTGGCCTCCGTAAACTATAAACCCCAGAATTCTGCGGGATGTTGAAAGTGGAATGATAGCACTATAAGAGTGTAATGCAGAAATGGCCATAATTTTATTTGCATGTGGTTATTTTGGGTAGACAATAACATTTTCTGCATAGGAAACTGCTTTTTCTGTGCAGAAGTTAATATCCCTGTGTTTTAAGACTATTTTCTGTTTGCTGTACGTAAAAACTGCAATTGGGGACATTCCATGCAAAATTTGCACAAGGTTGTTCTGTGTAGAAAACAGCTTCTCCTGTGCAGAAAAAGCCTTTTTCCCCACAGAATGAGTCCCAGATCTGCATGATTTTCAAAGTCTTTCTCTCAGCAAGAAGAAAATTATTACAATAATTCACTGCTTCCTTTGAGAAAAAAATTGTGACAAATTGTATTTCTATGTATCTTTGACAAATTATGTTATTAGGATCAACCTTTGTAGCTAGCCAGTTAAGTACCAGGTTATTCATACTTTGGTAGACACAGCATCAAGCCCTTCTCCCTCCCTCCCTCCCTCCCTCTCTCTCTCTCTCTCTCTCTCTTTCACACACACACCCTTCTAAACTACACACAATTTTTTCTTTTTACAAAGTTGTTAGAACTCTGAACTTTTAATCACCACTTTTCCAGCTGGACTCTTTTCTCTCGTCCTTTATTTTAAGTGCCACAAGGGCTGACCAAACCAAGTTCAACTAGGATCACTGGGTTAATCGCTAGCAGGTTCAGTCTGCACAGGCATAGGGAGGTGGGAAGCACTCCCATCCATTCCAAAATATTCATTGCTGGAGCAATCTTTTTATGATGAGATACAATTAAACTGTAGAAAGAAGAGGATAATTTATAGGGGAAAATAAACAGAAACGTCCTGTAATGGTTTATAAATTAGGGTAGTTCATTCAGAGCTCATAGGTGAAATATAATGGTGTCTCTCTCCTTCTTCTCAAATGAACCTGGATTTTAGAAGATTAAGACAGACTTTAGTGTGCTCTGGGATGATGGCTCTGGACTCTGCTTTGGGAAAAGCAGACTGGGCACCAAATGTCACTTAAAGGAAGGTTTTAAGGCACATCTGAAACCATGGCTGTTTCTTTGTGACCCTTAGCACTGTTACTGGCCTACCCACCCCTCAGACTTGATATGATTTAATTGGAGAAATATAATTTAATTGGAAAAATACATTAATGGGTGTTGACATAAAATGGATCCTGATGTGACTGGAAGGTCAAACTGGGCAGAGGAAAATTACTGACTGAACATGTTTGATAGCAAGGCAGGTCAGCCAAACCTCCTCTAGGCATATCCCAAGACATTGTCACATGAATCACCAGGTATCTCCAGAGATAACAGTCTTAAGCTGAAGCTGCAGTGTCTCTGATAGCATACAACAGCAAAGGGAAGTTCCCACCAAAACACTGATTGTTTCAGCCCTTCTTCCTAAAACCTGGACATTTCCCTGCATTGTTCCCTTACCTGTCCACAATTACAGAGCTATTACAACAGCTGTTAACTCTTTGTCACCTAACATTAATATCATTAACTCTGTCCAGGCCCCATTGCCCATGTGGGAACCTCCATTGTTTGCTTGGCCAAGAGCCATTCTCACCCATGATCTGCAAGTAGATTTTGGGTATAACTACCCTCTGTTTTGAGCTGCTCAGTGCAGTATCTCGCTTGCTGAATGCCACACTGTTGCTCTGATTCCCAACTGAGTACTGTACTTAGGTGGAAGTCTAAGCTACATTGCTTCTTTGGTATTTTTACCCATTCTCTAAAACTCCTCTATCAACAACTTTCCTCCCTTTATCCTTTGGTTAGCTCTTGTGTGAATGTGTGAGTGCTTGAATATTTTGTGTGTGTGACTGAACTTTCAAAAAAGCACATTTTAGCTTTATTTGGAATCTCTGGGTGGTTCTTTCCTGCAAGACCCCGTAAACATTGGTGGAAAGATCTTGTTAGATTAACCCCTCTTGCAGGCCTCCTAATTGAGCTTATTAATTTCCCATTGTTATGTGGCATCACAGGTGGACCCCTGAGTCACTCACGTTTTAGGGTAACAAGCACCACTGCTATGGCTGCTTCTAAATGATGGTTAGTACAAACCATGCTTTGGCACAGTGTCCAAATTGATTTATGGACGAATAATGAAGACTTGAATATGACATGACCAGACAGCACTGTGCCTAGATGGTATCTCAAAATTCTCCACCTTACTCAAGAAAGAAGAACAGTAGTGGGTGGGGTGATGGAGCCATTTCATCATTTTTCCCAGGGAGAAGAAAAGTGTGCAGCTTCTTTTGTTTTTACCTCAGTCTTTATTTATTTATTTGCTGACTCAAGTTAGGGATGTGAAGGCCTCCTTGCTAAATTACTCATTCTCATCAAGACAGGCTGTCTCAACATGTCAAGACAGCTTGTCAAGAGTTTGTTAAGTCCCATGTGATTTTTCACCTTCAGTGCAAAAGTGAGACAAATAGGGTTTTTTTCTCTCTTGTAGTTATGGCAAGGCAGAGGCGGCTGGTGGAACCATTGCTGTGGAAGCAACAAATCCATTTTTGGTCTTCCAGCTGATCATATTGCAGATGTTCTGGGTTGTATGGGAGCCATGCAGCTACTGGACCTGATTCCTGACAGAGGGTTTGGGAACCTGCTGGTTTTTCTAACTTTGATGCTACCTTTTCAAGAAGTTTGTTGTCATGTCCTATGTAAAAACAGAGATTGTCTTTCCATCATACTTTTTCTAATAAAGATCTGTTTCCAATCTGTGCTAGTTGTGACCTATAAAGTTTAATACAACTCAGGTATGAGTGATGTATAAGTCCGTATTCTCCTATATAAACCTGTCTTGGCTCTAAGATTATTGATGGAGGCCATTCTCTCAATTCTCTCAAATGTGTGAAGTCGTCCTTAGCTTCACATATTTGAGACACAACTCCTACTAACTGAAGACTATTATATGCAGGAAAATAGAGGATGTGTCTAACACCAATACACAAGAAATGAGATGAGTGCATTAGTACATGCTATGCTTAAATTTTAGATACACTTGCAAACTAGCAACTATTGAGTTTAGGCATGATAAGGTTGCTATAACCTCTAATAGTCTGAAATTCCCCCTCTTCTGTTTCATGCCTACATGGACCTTATTTTCAGCCTTAAAATCTAATCTCCAAGGGCCAGAGCATACCATTCAACTATCCCAATTTCATCAAACAAAGCCTAGTTTAATACAGTAATCCTTTGAATCAGGAAAGAGTGACCATACCCACTAATTGTCCTGATTTGGCAGTTATTCTTTGATCATCCCACTTTTTCAGTTGCTTTTAAATGTCCCAGTTTCTCTCTCCTTTTATCACTTTACCCCTTTGTCCACAGCTTACTTCCATTGCTGTAGACCAAGTGGTAGTTTGCACTCAACTCAGCAGGGAGGAGAGGAGAGAAGGGGTAGAATCTTGCCCTTCTGTACGGACTCAGGTAAAAGTAAACCTTGCCATCTTGACCACTCTGACAGTGCTTGGCTACATGTGACCCAGTTTTCATCTGTGAAATATTGGAGAGTATAAGCATTAAGTTCCCAGATGGTAAGAGACTGAGTGTCTGCACCCATTTGTGAATGGGTGTTTAGTATTATTGAATCAGAAATACATCGGTCTAGATCTTGTCTGGGGAGACAGAGTGTAAGGTCCTCTTCTCTCACTTCCCTCACCCACCTCTTGCAAGGGCTTCAGAAACAGCCAATTACTGGCTAGTGAATAGTGTGGTGATGGTAAGAAGCATCCACTGTATCTCTATAGCCAAACAGGCAATGCTAAAAGCATCCTCTGGACCTCTTAGGGATCTTCCAGCCATCTTGGAAGATGATGTCATGGTTGTGTGTGTGGCTATAGGGAAATAGCTACTACCGCCCTCTCTCTGTTGGCCACTAAATCATTGTGGTACAGGGAGGATGCAAGAGTTAGGTGAGCTATGAGGGGGTAGGGGTTAGTGGCCATTTCTGCACTAGCCTATTATAGTGCTATTATTCCACTTTCAACCTCCTATGGAATCCTGAGGTTTGCAGTTTAGGGAGGGGCATTTAGAATTCTCAGCCAGAGAGCTCTTTTGCCTCAGTAAACTGCAAACTCCAGGATTCCACAGGAGGTTGAAAGTGCAACAATAGCACTATAACAGGCTAGTATGGAAATGGCAATTGTGCAAGGCAGATGGTGAAATCATATAGTAATATAACTAATGCTAAGTAGAAAGATCTTGAGATTCCAGGATCCTGTCCTGCTTCTATTCATGTTTTAGAAATAAAGGTCTAAAACAGGGAGCCTAGAGTACATGTATGGATAATCAAAAACAAGTTCCATGGACTTCAAAGAGGCTTGTGTGTGTGTAAGTGCCTTCAAATTGGCTGTTGACTTATTGTGACCCCATGAATATTCCTTAGGCAAGGAATATTCCAAGATGATTTTGCCAGTTTCTTGCTCTGAAATGTAGCCCTCAGCACCTAGTATTCATTGTCTACCTCCCGTCCAAGTGCTAACCAGAGCTGACTCAGCTTAGCTTCCAAAGTCATATGGGATCTGGTGTCTTTAGGGTAATTAGGCCTCATCCAAGGTAAATGGGTCTAGTGAAGATGGGAAACGTGTTCCCACAGGTTCTGTTGGAATCCACCTCCCAGCAGCCTCAGCCATATTTGCCAGTGGTTTGGGAAGATGGGAGTTGAAGTCTAATGAAATTGGGAAGATGGCAGCTCTTCTGACCTGGAGTATAAGCAGGCATGCTGAACCACATAAAAAGCTCATGTAAGCAGAGCAAGCTTCTATCTTCAGATCTTCTCTAATGATGTGTGTGTGGGTGGCAATGTGTGAGTATGAGGTGAGGGACAAAGAGATAAAGTGACAATATCATTCTCCTTCTCACATGGTTGTAGAAATCTGAAAGGTGAATGCTTGATTAGGGGGGAATAGTGGGGAATAGAAGAGACAGATTTAAAAAGAAAATAAAAAGGAATTGGTAAACTACTAGAACAAAGTTAAAAAATAAAAAAAAAATAATAGTAGTAGTAATCATCATCATCATCATCATCATCATCATCATCATCATCATCTACTGATAAAACAAAGCCCTTCCAAACTTACTGGATTTTCTTCCCTACCACCAATTTTGATCTATAGCAGTGGTTAGATCTTTTTTCTTCTTCTTCCATTCCATGAATGAGGTGGTACTATAGGGTACAACACAAAGGAGGTAAAGGTTGAGGCTCAACTCCAAAATGTCATTTTCTTGTATAAATAGGGTCGATTAAGGGACAGCCATGGAAACCAAGTCAACACAGAATTCAAAGCAGAAAAAGATAAAACTCTTATGAACCATTCGACAGGGGTAGGGGTGGAGACCTGCTGTTTTCTACAAAACAATGCCAATTCTCTTCATCCTAATGACTATATTGCTTTACTGAACTTCAAAGGCTACAGAATGATTTCAGTCTCAAGAGGGAAGGGAGGGTGGAGTAAAGTTACAATTTATTTTTGTATCAACAGAACACAGAGTTTACTGTCCTAATATTGCTGTGTCATATATCATCAAAGAACAGATAAACAAATCTCTTCTGGATTACTTCCTACCTCATTTCTCTACTTCACACAAATTAATGTTTGTCCTTGTTGCTCTGAGGTGAAGTCATCCCAAATCCCCCAGTACTTGTAGATGTGTCCTCATAATCCTTCTCTCTAGTTCCACAGACCCCATCTGTCCATTGACTTAGTTTATATCCCATCCCTATCGTAAGGGCTCAACCATTCAAAAACACCATTGCCCATTTTTGCAAACGTTCCCCTTACAGGTACTGGAGACTATTGCTAGAATCTTGCTAGTGACAATACGCAGGTATAATGTTACACTATGCTCATATATGTTCTCTTTATGGTCATTGTGGATGGAGATATTCAGTAGTATAAGATAGGCTCATGGCTCTTATGTTTTCTTCTAAGCCTTTAAGTAAATTGCTAAGTTAGGAGCATGTAATGGGATTCTAACTGTTCAGCACCCAAGAATACACCCAAGAATAAAAAAATCGCCATAGGTTGGAAGGAGGTACCAAATGAAGGTTCCCCCCAAAGAACCCCCCAAGAATGTTGGCTCCACAAATGAAATTTCCCCGTAGCCCTGAAGTGTCTAACACTGCAGAGAGTGACGCACTGAAAATGGTTCATGTCTAGAACACTTACATTTGCTGTGTTTTCGTTTCCTTGGTAAATTTGCTTGCCTCTTTTGTTTGGATAGTTAAACTCTTGATATGATCAATTGAAGTAGTAAGTAACCACCACGCTAGAAATTTGGGGCCTGCTATAGACTCAGGGGTAGAATACCTGCAACGGCTGCAGAAGGACCTGGATTCATTCTTTGATCTTTTCAGGTAGAGAAAGCTCCCTACAGGAAATTCTAGAACATCACTGCCAGTGTACTGTAGGCCAATGGTTCTCAGCCTTTGGGCTTCCAGATGTCTTGGACCAGAATCCCTTTGCCATTGGCCACGCTGGCTGAGGCATCTGGGTGTTGAAGAGTCTGAGGAATCAAAGGGTGAATACCAGTGCTGGGTTAAATAATGTATTTGATTACAGACAGCTATTTGTAGTTAAAGCTACTGTTATATATTTTGAAAAGTAGACTAAGTTCATTTCTTTCTCTGCTAGATCCTCTGTGTGTGTTTGTGGTTTTTTTTTTTTGTGTAGAGGGCATGGGACTGGTGCTTGTTCAGCTTCTGCCTTGACTGTCAATTGGCTACCAATTAGATATTCTGCTAGAGAGGTCCACTATACTCACAACAAATAGGGGACTTTGCAGAATGGTGGTGGAGGAAGGGGATCAAAAAACCCACCCAGGGGTTGTAATGCTTGTCTTCACAGTGAAGTTGAACATCATGAGCTGCCAGAGTTCATCACGTAAGCTTGGATCAGTAATAGCCAACGGCTTCCATGTCATTGGGCGGGTCAATCCACTGTAATTTCAGTCCAAATTTTAAAGGACCTCTCCAAGGTGCTGAAGCTGATTTCCAAAATAAAATCATCACCTATTCAAGGATAGCTCCTTTACAGTTCAGAGAAAGCCCTGGAATAGATTGAATGCCACACTGACAGGCTACTACTGACCTGGATATGAATGACTTCAAGGCCATCTTCAGCCCTGGTTAGTACACCTCAAAGCTCAACAAAATTATTTAGCTTCACGGGTTCTATTGTTCTGCATATTGAGACAGAATAAGAGAGAGACAGAGAGAGAAGAGAGAGAGAGAGAGAGAGAGATTGGTATGGTGAGAAGAGAGGTGTGCAACTTCTGAACAGCAGTGTTTGCATATTTTTGAATGTCCTCCCCCCAGACTACAAACATTTCTCTTTATAATGAAATAGCACATCAGGAAATAATTGTTGTTGATGTCCCAGATGTCTGATTGCAGGGGTTCATGATTTGCAATATTTTTGGGGTGTATCCAAACTATACAATTACCGAAATTTGATACTACTTTAATTCTCATACCTTCACCCTATAGAATCCTGGGTCTTTGGTGTGGTATAGGGCTTAGAATTTTCTGTTTTGCTCCCCTAAACTATAGCTTTAGAGCTTTCTTTCAGAGAAGTCTAAGTACTTAATGAAACTACATATCCCAAGATTCTATAGTACGGAGACATGGTAATTAAAGTGGTTTCAAAGTGACATAAATGTGTATGTGGCTCCCTCCTTCCTTCCTTCCTTCGTACAAAAATATATTTTCTGTATATTAGAAAGGACAGAACTGCCCTAATTCTCAGCCATGCAAAGATTTTCATATCTTTTCAAAGTTTGTTGCCGTCTCTTTGTTTCCCGCTCAACTCCTACATTTTCCTGGCTGTTCCACGATGTCATTTCTATGCTTTGCACAATGACAAAGGACCAGTGGTCTTAAAGAGATAGTAAGGCCCAATTTTGCATTTGTCTCTTTTAGCACAAAGAACTGCAATCCCTTTTCTTTTCTCCTTTTTCTATAGAGGCTAAATAAATACGTGCCTTCAAACACAGCTCTCAGAGTGCCAGCTGAGAACCGAATGAAGCTGTCACTTTTACCCTAAAGGGGAACTGCACCTCGAGCTTTCAATTAAAGGTTGGCAGCCCTGATCCGAGACCGTCAAAACTGATCCGTACACCAAGGTGGCCCACGGAGCTTATGCCATGGATGAGAGATTAGGGCTTTGCAATGTGATGATCAGATACTGTGATGGCTGGTACGCTTCTTTCTACAAGGACAGTCACTTTAACCAGGATGCAAGTCAGAAGTCTGGGGAAATTTATGAACTGTCTCTCTGTTCAAACTTCAGGGCTATAGCAGCTATCATTTTGGCAATAAAACTTAATGAGGGGATAAGGATGGAGGGTGTATTGTGGACTCTGTGTGTTACTGCCAAGTTCCGCATTTGGTCTGTGATGACATTTCATTTTAAAGTAGAAGATAACATATCTTTGCTTATTCTTTTAGGTACTTTCTACCTCTGCCTCCCTGCACCCCAGGGAGAGACACAATAGGGCACATTTCATTATCAGGTCTTGTTTCCAATTGTCATTTGGCTCCTCCTTTCTTGGAACTATCGTCCCTTGACCATTGCTTATGCCTGAGTTCTTCTTTCCTCCTGACCCCTTCTTCTTTTGGAATCATGACTATAAGGATGGCATCTTATGGTTAATTCTAAAAGCCACTTTAAAAATCTACATTCCCCCCTTTAACTTGGATGGGGAATGTGTTGGACTTTACAACCCCATGTTACTATATCCCTTACACACCTCATCCTGTGGGATAGAAATATCATTTTCATATAAAAGCTGGACACTTATGGCTGGGGAACATTCAGTAAGCAGGACACTGGCTGTACACCTGAGCTAGGTCAGGACTGCCTCATCTTGGGCGGGTCATAGGGTCAAGAAGAATTAGATGGGAAAACCCAGCATGGCTCTCAATAATCCTATCAACAACCTGACATCTGAATATAATAGTCAACAAATATACCCAGGTGTGGCAGGCAAGAACCCCTGCTGTGCACATTTCCTATAGAGACCTTCCCCATTCACATTGCCCAACTAAGACATTAAGAGGCTGTCAGACTCCCACAAATGTTTTGTCACCCTAAGTAAGACAATCTGTCCATTCTGGACCTCTTTTGTTTACTCTGCCAGAGAGCCATTAATACTTTTCCCTTCAGGGTAGGAAAAAGGGGTATTTAAACCCTAGCTTAGACCCTGGCAATTGGCTAGCACTTTGGGTGTCACACTTTAGACGTCACACTGCACTCTTGTCTGAGCCCCTCCTCTTTGATCTTCTGTTCCAAGACCAGTAAATGTCACCCTCTACCCCTGAAATCTTTCTCTATCCAACCTTTCTCACTTTTCCCTTCACTATCCTTATATGGTTCATGAAACTGTTTGATTTCTTGTGTGTGTGTCTGTTTGTTAGGCCTGAGATTTGCTTTAGCTAAAACTTTGGTTCAGGCAGTATTGTACGCTGCAGGCTTGTTTATTTATTAGAATGCTCAAGGGATATTCTCTCCCTGCACCCGCCACCTGGTACAGGGAGGGGATGCAAGATACGGTGTTTTCAGCTTATCTGGCCAGCATCGGACAGGAAGTGGGCTGTCAGCTCATCTCAGCACTTGGTACACGCCTTAGCTTGGCACGGGAATGGCCCCCTCCCTCCCTGGCCTGGTGGGTTGAATGACGTGATATTTTTCTAACTCTGTGTAGTTACGAAATGCAATGATCTATATAAGATGCTTCTGTATAAGATGCTTCAGAACAAAGAGCTTTGCTTCAGCGCTGCTTGCCTTCATGAAGCCAAAGTGTGTATGTATGAATGCCTGTTCTTCTTTTTCCCTTTCTGTTTCTTTGGCTTGCTTACAATAAAACAGCCTTCGTATAGACCAGAACTGAGTGGTCTTTTCCACCTGCCTCATACTTCAGCCCCAACACAGCGCGCTCAAGCCAGGGCTCAGGCTGTGTGTGCTGCACTGTTAATTGCAATGAAAATACTCTGTTTAAACTTTTAACTGGAGTCCTACAGTTAGTACTGTTATACACACGTGAAAAGATCCTACTGTTACACTCCTTTAGCAGGACTCCTTTGAGATAATAATTCTCCAAATCCTAAGGCAATGCTGGCACTGCTGGTGGACTTCAAGGTCCACCACCTTTTAGGGTAACACCCAAGCCTGGGCCCAATTCCTTAGTGAGAGTTATCAAAGTAAGAGACGGATGGTCATCTCTTAAAGATGCGTTGAGAAGGAGTTTCATCTAGATTAGTGCTTTTCCATCTTTGACCCCCCCTCATCTTTTAAATTTCATTTCCCAGAATTCCCAGCTAGTCTGGTCCAAGAGTTAGGCATTCTGGGAGATGAAGTCCCAGATATACATGGAATCAATATGTGAGATCCATTGGTCTTGATGACCCCCAAAAGTACCTTCCATCTGTCTGCCTGTTCATTCAAATGCATTTGGATCTTCTGCTTTGTTTTCCATTCCAGCTTAGAGGGATATTTTGTCAAAACAGGAGGATCATACTTTCCACAAAGCATCAAATTTCTTCTTCTTTGTTCTTCAACCTCTCACATTGCTTTTCCTTTAGAAAAAAAAAAATCACTTGTTCCAAAGGGTGACAGTCTTCTGTATGAGGAAAAAAACTAAGTAATGGAAAATGCAAATATATTTGCAACATTAATGTCACGCTATCCCAGCTATGCTGAAGACAGCACATTGGCACTACAAGGTTAGTCAGTGAAAACTTTGATGTATGAATAGGAGCCATACTTGCTGTTTTCTTTGAGGAAGAAGAAGAAATCTGCTGTTCAGTAAAACAGGAAGAATCAGACTCTTCCTTTTTTTTAAAAGATCATTTAGACCACATGCGACAAAAAAGTACCAGGCAGAAATGTTTCAAGAGGCCAACATTTAAGTGTTTTGTGGTGGGAGTGTTCTTTTTTTTTTTTTCTCAGCCTCGAAGATCTGTTCATTCCTGTGGTAAGGTACTGAATAAAATTGACCTCAGAGGACTTTTGGAGTCTTTTTCTGTTGAGGGAAATATCTTTCGAAGTTACAGAATACAATAGCTTAGAGCTCCATCCAGAAAACTTGCTAGTTTAGGAAGACACTCTGACAGCACAGCTACTTTAGCCAGAGGACAGACTGGTAACCAAAAATTCTTCCTCCTTCCTTATTGTGATTCCCACTAATACATCTGACAGCTAGTCTACAAATTCAAAACAATTACATGATTAGTCTTATAATTGGTATCAAGTCACAACAGGCTACACATGCTATAACATTTCAATCCTACCTATGCATGCTCTGAGCTAAGTCCCATTGATTTCACTGGGGCTTCCTCTCATGCAAATGTGCTTGGGTTTGCAGTTTAATCTCATCCTACCTGCTATGGGGAGCAGGGCATCGGACTAAATGGCCTCAAAGATCCTTTCCGACTGTGTAATATTTGGCAAAACAACAGAAAAACAACCGTCTTGACAAGCCCAAAGAGAGAGAGAAAGAGAGACAGAGAGTGAGAGAACGGTTAAATTGGGACTATGTGGAACCAAGGGATTATGGTTGGGTGTATATTCAGGCACAGACCTTTCTAGAAAGTGAAGGGCATTTTTTTTAGAAACCCCTGAAGATTCCTGAATGGAATCTGATAGTAGACTGAACTCAGCAGTTTACTTAACAACACAGTGCCAGAAGGAGTCTAACCCATGTATCCGCCTTGAGCAAACAATTAAACCAACTTTATAAAGAATTCTTACAAAAAGATGCAGTGGTAGGCACAAAGCAATGAGAGATTAGGGCCATTTCTGCACTGGACTGTTATAGTGCTGTTATTCCACTTTCAACATCCTATGGAATCCTGGGGTTTGCAGTTTAGGGAGGGGCCTCAAAGTATGCAATAGGATATTGAAAGTGGAATTATAGCACGATAGTGCACAAAAAGGCCCATGACATGCATACAAACTCACCAATAAGGAGCAAGCACTGTTTCCAAAGCATGTACATCACACTTGTACTTTGTATCATCTTCCTTCTAGCTGTTATCATAATCACCAGAACATGCCAGGATGTTTTGGAACGTGGTTCAAAGTTTCTGTAGATGTTTAACTTAGCTTGAAATCACTAGACACTTACAACACTTTCTATTTCATTAAAGTCTGTGGGGATATTCTTCAGGCTGTGTTTTGGCATAGTGGTTGACTTAGTGTACTTCTTTAGCTTTTTTATATTTGACGTTCATGGCCTGTACCACAATCTACTCCTTGTCTTGTTTTTGGAAAGAATGGTGCTTTTCCATCATCTGCTTTCCACTATGTAGGCGATTTGGTTCCTGTATTAATCATCAGGCGACATCAGTCAAACTGTCATCTATTTGATTGCCCAAAGAATATATCCACAATGAACAAATTGTTGACCTCACAAAATTTGATCAATCTCTCTCTTTTTTGGCTCTTGATCCTAGGCCAAATTCTCTAACAATGTTTCTTTCTGCTTGGTTTCCTGCTTTTGCAGTCCAAGCACCTGTGATTATCAACATGTCCTGGTTTGATGTGTGATCAACTTCCTCCTGGATCCCAGCATAGAATTTTTCAATTTCTTCCTCTTTTTATTCTGCCTCTGTAGTCAGAGTTTGAAACTTGATTATGGCTACATTCATAGGTTTTCCCTGAAGTCTTATTGATATTATTGGGTTAGACTTTACACTGTGTCCCTTGACTGCTATTGCTACATCTCCCATCACTATTAATGTCACCCTATTTCTTCTTAAATTTTCATTCCACAGTGTGATTTTATCACAAGATTTTCTTGGCAAAATTTGCTCAGAGGGGGTCCTCCATTTCCTTCCTTTTAGGCTGAGAGAGTATGACTTCCCCAGAGTCACCTAATGAGGTTCTGTGGCTGAATTGGAATTTGAAATTTGGTCTCCCAGAGTTTTAGTCCAACCATGCTAGCTCTTGTTATATGCTTGGATAATAAGAATTTAATCTTTATTATGTGAAGATGTGAACCAGTGTGGTGTAATATCTTGAATGCTTGACTATGATTCTTGATTATTGTTGTTGTGTACTTTCAAGTTGTTTCCTGCTTATGGTAACCCCAAGGTGAACCTATCATAGGGGTTTCTGTGGCTGAGAGCGTGTGACATGCCCAAGGTCATATATCCACCTCAGCCATGGAAATCTACTAGGTGACCTTCAGCAAGTCACATTCTCTCAGTCTCAAAAGAAGGCAAAAACAAACACTCTTTAAACAAATCTTGTCAAGAAAATCACATGATAAGTTTGCCTTGGAGTCACTACAAATTGTAAATGACTTGAGGGCACACAACAACAACATTGAAGATGTATATTTGATATGGGTTTCTTCAATCTCCATGTATAAAAGTAACAGGTTTCAGTGACAATTTAAACAATTAAGAATCCAACTGTTTGAGATAACTACAGAAGGCCTCTGGGCTAAAAAAAAACTCTTGTGCATGTCAGCCTTGTGGATGTATTGATTCCTACTGTTAGGTATGTTTTACAGCTGCTTTTTTCTCTTTTGTGTTGCACTGCATGTTCATTATATACCAAAACATTGTGTTTTACGTTGTTATGGCCCACTGTGTATAGAGAGATGCCTGCTACTGTTTGGCTACCTAAAATTTTTGTAGTTAGTTCTAATCATTTTAAATAAAGACTGATGGATCAGTCTCAGCCTTTGGACATTTAAAATCTTTGATCCTATTTGATGTGTCCACATTAGCCAGATTTAGCCCCAGGGCCTGAGATTCCCCATCCTGGCCTAATCCAATTAAGTCTGTGTGACACCTTCTTCACTCCATCCCGCTAGCAGCAAGATGGGACCTTTAAAAAACCAACCAACCAACCAACCAAAAAATCTAAAAACATAGCTGGTATCCTGTTTAGTAGATATGAGATCATAAGCTTGACTTATGACCCTATAGTTGCTGGGGAAGCATGTTTTTGGATGTTAAGAACCAAACATGACATCCAAAATCTGTCTTTTCAACCTGGCAGGAACCCAGCCTTTCCAAGGTACGAGGTCAAGATACTGGGAAAGGATGTCTGTAGCGCTCTCCATTTGTGCAGTGCATTGTGAGATGCAGTTGCCCTGAAGCGGTATCTTCCACTGCTGTTCTTGACCTACCCCATGACCAGGAAAACATTGAAGTTGTTATTTTTGAGAATCCCATTCTGCAGTGCCTCAGAAACCCTTTTGCTGGGACACTGACAAGCTGAAAATGTAGGGTTTTGCAAGGTGGCATAAATCAGACATAGCTATGATGGTGAAGCTCTGTCATCATAGTTATGTCTGATGGTGCAGAATCTCAGTTCTTGTCAAGCAATATCTTTCTCTCTTTTCCTTCCTTCCAATTGGTGTCTAACAATGTTTCTACTTTTTCATATTACAGATGGAAAGATGCCATTATTCCTTTCCTGGATGAAAAGTAGGGGTTTTGACATTAGGGAAACCCAGTGGAAGAAAATGACGCAGAACCAGTCATTTTGCAGTTTTCTCCTGGCATTTTCACTTTACCTTCCAAAATGCTTAGGTAAATTATTTTGCATAAAAATATACTTATTTGTGCAAAAATTATGCAAAGATGGTAGGGTTTTGTGCAAGGAAACCACTTTCCATAAAGACAGGAGGCTGTTTTCATACAAAATCTGTGCATTTTGTGCAAAATTCACTATAGAAAAAAATGTGTTTCTGGGAAAAGTGGATTTGTTTGTCGAAAAAACTGTTTTGTGAAAAAAAATTGGCACAAGCCCCCACTGTCTCTAGGAATGGGGGTGGGGTTCTTTGTGCAAAATGGTGGTCATCTTACACAAACACAACAATTGTGTGTTTCTGTAAAAAGTGTTTTTGTGCACAAAAACACCAATTTTGTTTCAACTCCTCTTCTGTATTTCTACATGGGATGATTTCCTGAAACACTTTGACACATGTGAATACCAGGAAAAAAAATGCATGGAAATATTAATTTCTCCCTGCAACTAGGAGATAACTACAGAAATTGTTTATCGTCACATGGAAGGATGAAATAGTAGATTTACATTTGTAATGCATTACTCTCCTGCTACTTTTGGCATAATAGGACTAATTGTGACTTTTTGCACATCGTCTCCCTGCTTCATAATGCCTGTGGCCCTGGAGATGCCCCATGTCAGACAAAGGAAGATTTTTAAAACACAATATCTTTGTTTTGGTTTGTTGCAAGCTGTATTCTATGTAGATTGGGGTATCTCCACTGAACCTGAAATGGCATGGGTTTCAATCTAAATACTGTTTTAAATGTACGTACTACAGGAAAAACTCCGAATACAGCTCCTTCTGCTCTCAGCTGGGGAATCCTCAATTGCTGATTATAAAAACAATGATGTCGCTGGCTCCTGTATATTCAGTTTCAAATGCTCTCCGATTCATATCTTCTCCCCATGGAGGAACTAGGGAGAGATCACAAATGAACAAGTGGAGGATGACAACAGATAACAGATTCTTTGATGCTTGGCAGCTCTTTTCCTCCCAGTCTGCTTGAATGCCAATAAAAGAAAAGGAAAAGGTAGAGACGGTGAGACTGGGGTTTGCTGATGCTGCTTGAATGATCAAAGAAGAGTCTGAAAGAGCCACAAAATGTTCTGAACTTGGAGCACAGCAATTATCTTCCCCTGGTCTCCAGATTCCAGCCACTAATTTCTATCTGTCCTCCCTGCAGCGGACAGCAAAATTCTAATCTCTTCTTCCATCAGCAATAAATGGAGTACTAGTACTCCAGCAGCAAACTGGCCTTCTAGCACTGTTGGGTTATCAGTCCTCCTGGCAGAGCCTGATCATCCATTGGTCTTGCTCAAAAATCTCATATGGGTTGGAGGAAAGAAAAATCCAATATAGACAAACTGAGAGAGAAGCAAGCCCTCTTCTTTACATTCTGCCAACAGCACATCCTCCAGCATTTCACAGAAGAAAAGTGGGATGTGTATGATCAAGTAACATCAGAGTGTGGTTAAGGTGGCAAAACGTATTAATGAGGAAGAACATACTGGCTTAAAAAAAATACACATGAGGGATGTTAGAAGATTTCCAATTGTCCTCTTATTGAGGTAAATAACAAAAAGAACGATCACCTGCTGTTCTTGACATACTGTTTAACTAAACTTTGTTCTGTATTGTATGAAAGTATTATTGCTGAAATCTGAAGTACACAAGTTACATCAATAACATGATTTGTTACATCGGTAATAGCCTTGTTTGTGTACATTTTGGTAGTTACACACTCTTGTGGTCATACAGACAGCTGACAGAAGAGTTAGATAAGAAATAACAAGCAGTCAGTCTTAAGTGAAATACTAATCTGCTGAGATATGTTTTATTCTACTTTCCTAATCAAGAGAATAGTATAAAAATGTGAAGCTTGAGGGATAAAGTTATCCTTCTGGATCACTACTGCTAGGAGGCTGGACTGAATGCAGTTCTGATTATCAGCAGGATCCTTTGGCCAAAGAAACTCTTTTCTGTGTTTTATTGTATTGCATACTTTGCATTCTGTGTTGCTACCTCACTTCCTACCCGGTTTCAGAGCTCATCCCAGCTCTGTGTCCAACCCGTTTGGATATGGTGGGTACAAGATTTCAACCCACTCACAAACATATAAGCTAGCAGAGGCTACAGCAGTTTGCTTTTGACTGGGTCTACTGGGAAAGGCAAGACTCAACCTTCTTCTTCTCATCCCTGCCTACTAAATTAAATGAGTGCAAACTGGTTTTGCTCATTGAACACAGTTTGCAGCAACTGAAGCAAGCTGAGGACAATGGGGAAAGTGGAAAGAGGAAAGAAAAAGTGGGACATTTTCAAAGCAGTTGAAAAAGTAAGTCAACATAGGATTAAATAGGAACTGGCCCTACAAAATCAGGACAGTTGTGGGGTATGCAACAGTTCTATAGGAACTTTTGAAAGAGGAAAAGGCATACAGCTGATCCCTCCTGGTTGAGACAACAACTCATGTTGAGAAGAAACCCTTGGAGCATAGAGATGTATATCCTGGAGTAGTTTGTCTTCACTTAATGCTGTTGTGTGCACATGTGTATACAGACACAGTCCTACATCTGTCTGTCATCTATCTATTTATCTATCTAGAAAAAAAAAAGCAACTAACTGCACTGTTTTCATGTAGAATTTGGATCTCAGAAAGACATCATAAAACTGAAGTACTTTAATAAAATTTAATATGATTATTGAAAATAAATGTTAATTAAAAAAATCATATGTTTCCATTTCCATTTTCCTTGATGATGTCTGCTGGAGTGAGAGGGATTTTAAAAAAATAACCCTTCAGTGGCAGTTACACAATTCCCAGGGTCTAAGAATGGAACTTAGTGGATGGTGATGGAAGAAGGGATTGACATTGTCTTTGAATTAAGGCATTATGACATCAAGGCATGGTGGGGTCATGGAGTTTTGCTTTTGGAAATCTAGCCATGTTGAAAAGGCTTCCCTTTCAGAGTTAAAATTAAAATTATGAAACGTGTAAAATTAAATGCTGTATTAAAATCAGAATATGTATAATTTAAAAAAATCCTTATCACAGCATGGAATTTTTTTGGAGGGTGGTCATCATCCAGAGAGATAATGTACCTTTTCAACCTCAGTTTGCTCAGAAGTGAAAATTTGGGAGGATTTTAAAGATTAATATTCAATTACAACTTTTTTTTCCTTCATTGGATTGATGGATGTATAGTTGGAAAAGCTGTATAAGATTGCTTCAGTATATGACCACAGGTGCAAGACTGTTATGTGCGCAAAGATGGAACAAAAAATTCAGAACTACCCACTATGGAGGAATATTGGTTGAAACTGACAGATTTAGCTGAAATGGAAAAGTTGACTGGTTTGCTTAGAGAAAGGTCAATTAGCAACATTTCTTGAAAAACTCCTTATAGACTTTTTGTGGGGAAAAAATAACCTGGTAACTTTTGGTATTGATTATTAGAAAGAGTAGGCTATTGAAAGAAAATGATTTGTTGTAATTTTGGAGAGAGAGGTGTGAATAACTATATCCATATGTAACCACTGAAAGGAAAAATGGAAGACGCTTTTCTTTCCTTTCCACTCTTTTTTCCCCTTTTCTTTTCTCTCTTTCATTTCTATTTTTTTTTTTTTGGTAATTCTCTATATTTTGGTGACTTTTAATACCTTTTAAAAATTCTTCCTAATAAAGTTAATTAATTAAATATATATATATACATATCCATGTTGAAAAAGTTTTCCTTTCAGAGTTGAAATTAAAATTACAGAATGTGTACAATTAAAAGCAGCATTAATATCAGAATATGTAAGTTTTTTAAAAAAAAAATCCTTATCACAACATGTGGATTTTTTAGGGGGCGGAATCAGTGCCAGAGAGAAGTTGTATATTTTCAAGATCAGTTTTGCGCAAAATTGAAAACTGTGACAAGCGTTTCTTCATTGCGTGGAGCATTTAAAAGTCACAGCATGGAATAGGTTGTTTTGGATGTATCCCTCCATCAATCCACCTAGACTTTTCTGGTTGTTGTATATACATTCAATTTCAGAAAGTCTGGAGGAAGTACAAAGAAGAACACTGGAGAAAATGCAATTGTGGAAAAGTTCTTGGTGCTCATTCTAGAGCTGGAGACAAGGGCCATTTCCGCACGAGCCTGTTATAGCGCTATGATTCCACTTGCAACATCCTATGGACCTGGGGTTTGCAGTTTCGGGAGGGGCCAGGCGGCCTCTCCCAAAACTGCAAACCCCAGGATTCCATAGGACGTTGCAAGTGGAATCATAGTGCTATAACAGGCTTGTGCGGAAATGGCCAAGAACTCTTCTGGAGTTGGTGACTTCCTCAGAGACTATCTCACCAGTCTGTTCTTTTGACCAAAATCTTACAACTACATTGTTTTTCCATATCCCAAACAGAATTAGAACTGGGCTCATACTAAGTAAGCTATTTCCCCAAGACTTTAAGCATAATTGTATTTGTTTCGCACTGAATTCTCAGTCCTCTTTGGAGCATTTCACACTTCTAATGTTATCATTGGCTGTACAACCCACTGCTATAATTCTAGAAGCTCCCTCCTTCCAGTAGTTGGTCTGCCTCTCACTTAATCATCAAATTACACTATCTCCAGCCCAACTTGCCTTTGTTGCTTAGGGTGAGAAAGAAGAAGAATTGATCATGACTGGGATATTGTTGCTGTTTTCATCATCACTTTTACTGTCTTTCTCAAGCGATGCAGTTTTCTTAGTACTATCAACAAAGTAGGGAATTGGGAAGCATGCCTTCCTCCATTACTTGCTGTTACCACCTGAGGAGCAATAGAATTGTTGGGGATGAGAAGGGAGAGGTGTTTGGAGATGAGAAAGAGACAAAGAGACAGGTCAGAAGGCTTCCGTTGTTCTTCATCTTGGATGTTAATCGTAACTAGGAAAAAAACTTTCTGAGGTGATGGGCAATCGTTTTTCTGAGAACTTTCTGAGAACTGTCTGAGTTGTAATCCTTACCTCCCAGTGAGGTGAAGATTTTGAGGCCACTGCAAATTTTGTTTTCCAAGGAAGGAAATACAAATCTTCTCGCTATCACTAAAAACAACAGCATGACAGCTCAGAAATCATTCTCTGTCTCCAGCCAACTGGCACACTCTCCTGTACATGGCTTTTGCTTGAGATTTGGCTGGCTATTTCATATTATTAATTTCTTATCCTACTTCATGGCACTGAAAAACACTGGGCACTGAGTAACCCTGAGTAATTTATATGAACTATCCTGTGCCTTTCTGGGGAAGAGCTTCATCTATCTATCTATCTATCTATCTATCTATCTATCTATCTATCTATCTATCTATCTATGGGTTAGCTACATCCCATATCTACTCCTTCCAAACATTCAGTTTCACTAGGAGTATTTCAGTTTCCAAACTGGAGTGAGCTCAGTTTGCCACAACTTTCAGTTCTGTGCATTTTTCATCTCTTCATGTTAGTGAGGTATAGATGGGCTAAGAAAACAACGTATGTTTTTTTAAAAAAACAACAACCTAGAGGCAAACAAATATATAGCTGTATCAATATTGCTTCATTTGCTTGAATTATTTTACCCGGCTCTTCAAGAAAAAAAAACCTTTCGCAGCACAAAATTCAGTACAAAGAGTTTCTTAGCCTGCAAGATTATCATCTCAATGTCATGACAAAAAAAGAAGAAAAAGGTGGGGAATGTGAAGGAGAAGAACAAATTCAGCACCTTTTCTTAAAGCAAGGGTGGGCAAGTTGTTGGGCAGAAATTCCAAGCAGCCTTATTGTTATGTCTCACTGAGAATGGGCCTCTTCAGGTGAAGAAGAGGAGAAGCAAGATAACAGGCTCTGGTCAAAGCCAGAGATACTGACAGCCCTTTCCTGAAACTGGCAGAAGCAAGGCCTATTTGGATGTACAAGTGTATTTGGATGTGTGAGAGATATATGCAAGTGTGATGCACATTCAGTTGTGCATTTGGTTCCATGTTCAGGTATATATTCAATTCTGCAAATTTGCCATTAAGTACATGAGTTGCACAGCACAGTCAACATGCAAATATTTATACTTATTTGTACTACAAAATTTCACCCAATATTTTAAAGACACTCAGTGTAATGAAACTTGGGTTTCTGAAAAGCAACTCATGACAGACAAATCTCTCCTTAGAAGAGTTATAAGTTAATTCAGGGAAATACTATAGGTGTAATATATTTTGAATTCAATAA
>CAOLHI010005967.1:0-47102 GCA_948474755.1 Ctenosaura bakeri | reverse complement strand
AGCATATTTGAATAATTTTTCTGTTGTCCCGAGTATCAAAACTTACACCGCAAGCACAAGGATGTAGGGATGTGGTATTTTGGCTTTCATTATTTTGCAGAGCAGGGAGGGGAAAAATGCAACCTGCAGCTTGCAGGCAGCCCTTCGGCAACCCAGTGTACTCCTACCTCCCACAAATTTCCTCTTAACTCTTGATTGTGAAAAATATATCAATGGCAAATTCTACTTTGAGAAAGTTCTGGTGTGTGCAATTTGCCCTCTAAATGCCTTTTTAAAAAAATAATAGATAGCCTAGGCCTTTTGTGGAGGTGTGGGGAAAGGAGAAAGGCCTTTGAAAGAAAGTGGAAGTGACCAGCCAGTGATTTCTGTTAGAGCTTGCAGCCTTTACATTTCAATATCCACTCATTACAACTTTGCTTGTAACTCTTAGGAGTATAGGAACAGTATATATTTATGGCAAGTTTCTGTTTGTTTGCTTTTCCACATCCTTGTTTTTCTTCCATCACTCTAATCTGCAGCCATTTTCTCTTCTTTCTCTCTCCTCCATTAGCCCATGTGCTTATTTTTGAACAAGTAATTATAAGTAAACTACTTTTATATATTTTACAAAAAACACTAGACTTGCTTCATTTCTCTGATAGAACCTCTGTAGGTATTGGTGGATGTGAAACTGACTGTTGCTCAGTTTCTGCCTTATCTTTCACATCCCAACAACTTTTTGTTTGTAAAAATACCTTTTTAAAGCCAAAGTAAAAATGTCCCAGGACAAATGTATATTTAAGTTAAATAATCATGGGCTTTGAGTGGCATAATCTACCTTTTGAGGGATTCTTTTTTTTTTTTTTTCAGGGGACAGGGAATGGAGGAAGTACAGCTCACAAAGTTCTGGAGAAGAGCAAAATGGCTTGTGGATTTTAGAATTTTCTCACCCTTGCTTTAAGGCATCATTCATACTGATGGCAGTACATTAATAATAATAGCAGTAGTAATGGAAGGCAATTAAGTGCTACATCATAAGGTAGGATGCTTCATCAACTGTGTGTGTGTGTGGAGAGAGAGAGAGAGAGAGAGAGTAAAAGAGATCAAGTTTGTTAAAGCGATTGGTCAACACCAGCTCTGCTTTCCAACAAAGGAGACTGATTTGGGGAATCCATGCTGTGCAGCCCTCAAAAGCAGACCTATTTGAAGCTGTTTGGAGTAGCCTGAATGTGATGTTATGGGAACAGGACAAATGGTAATTCATTTCCCTCCTTATCCAAGTGATGGACTCATTGGCAAAAGCATCAGGATTTCCTGTTGATAAGCACAAATACAAAAGGCACTGGTGTTTAGTGCTGGAAGTGATGGATAGTGTGGTGCCAAGTGGCATTCTTTTGTGTCTGCTTTATTTTCTCTCCTGTCAAAGCTATGACTGAGTGACTGCCTTGTTACTAAAGACTATTGTATACAGTCAAGAATCTAGCTCACTTGCATAGTATTACTAGAGAAGGGATTGTCAGGCAGTATTTACAGAAAAGGAGTAGTATTTCACAGTATGGTGTCATTCCTAACATGACTTTGCTGTACTGCTTTTCGTGTTTTGCTCTCATTTCTTCTTTGACCATTTTAAATTGCGAGGCTACCCCTTTGCATAATTACAAAAGGTACAAACCAGCAGACTTGTTAGGTTCCTCACTAGAGAATATTTGTCCAAAAGTTTTTAGGGTGTTGTGATTATGTTTGAAAGCATGAAACACAAGTTTATCTTGCTCAAAAAGACAGGCCCTGGTCTTCTAGGGCAACAGCTCTTTCCTTATCATGATACTGGATACTGTGTCCCAACAGTGTAAGTTGCTGTTGTTCCTTTGCCTGCTTCTCTCTCTCTCTCTCTCTCCCCCCCCCTGTGTATGTGATCTATGTGATTTCCAGGTCTGTAGAACTCCACTTTCCAGGAGCGGAGTCACAGTGTATGACCGTGGGCTGGCTCCTTGCAATGGCCCACAAACAGGGCAAACAATGATGGAGAGGTGGAATTGAATTACTTCTTGGTCATCTGATTGTGGGCACAGACTTTGGGCAATCTGGTTATATGGACTCAGAATTTGGGTAAAACCATGCTAAGAGATAATTAAAACAAAGATATATATTTTTTTGATAATCAACCAGGTAGAAAAAAGTGTTCCTAATAGCTGTTGCAGTAGCTGGGATTTCCACTAGGGCTTGCTTCCTACATGGCCTTACTGACAGGGCATATCAAAAGTTTTTCCAGGCCCTCTGCTGCTGCTGGACTGTGTGGAAACTCATTGCCTGCCCCTGGGGAGTTGCCAGCATCTGCACTGCTGCTGTCTGGGCTTATACAATGATTCCTGTGAGTGTTCCCAAAGGCTGAGTGGGTATGGGTGAGCATACACATAAGTAGGCTGGCCTGACTTATAGAATAATAGAATTGGAAGGGACCACAAATGGCCTGGGCAGTGGACACATTTGCTCCTCAGCCGCCCCTCCCATAGCATGGAGCTAAGCATGCCCCCTGGTTCACTAGGGAGTGATGAAACGGAGGGAAAGAGACTGAGTGTTGAAGGTGGAAGACTTGGAGCAAGTCCAATTGAACACCATAGAAGCCATTGGAAAGCCTATACTGTAGTGGTGGTGGCAGTGAAGAAACTATACTTCTCTGCCACCATTGTATCTGCACAATGTTGTCCAGAAGAGTTGTCTTGAGTGGTCAGGAGCCTTTTATACTATAGCCTGCAAGAAGGGAGCACAGCCCACTTGACAGTCCACTGTGAAGAACTTGCAAGACACTTTGCAGGCAAGATCTCTTGGATTTTCTCTGACTTGGATGCTGTAGTTCAGTGGATGTAATCTTAGCACTTGCTTGTCTTATATTATTGGATATCTTTCAATCTGTGCAGTCTGAGAATGTGGACAGTGTCCTTGGAGATTTGAGAGATACCACATGTGTACTGAACCTCTGTCACTTCTTATTCCTGAAACAGTTAGTGGTGAAATGACTAAGTGTGTAAGGGTGGTGGTGAATGCCTCATGGCAGCAAGAGGAGTTTCCATCCTGCCTGAAAGAGGCTGCAGTAAAGCCGCTAGTATGAAAAATCCATTCCTGAATGCCACCATATTTAGAATTGTAGGCCAGTCTCAAATATGCATTTCCTGATCAAGATCCTAGAATATGTGGTGACTTCCAAATTCCAGGGATTCCTCTATAAAATAGGTTATCTGGATCCATTTTGGTCTGGTTTCAGATCTGGTTATGAGATGCAGACAGCTTTGGTTGTGTTGGTGGCCTATATAGGATCCTGCATGGGAAACTCAACCAGAGAAGTATGTCCTTGCTGGTTCTGCTAGACCTCTCAGTGGCTTTCAGTACTATCAACCATGGTATCCTTCTGAAGTTGGGCATTCTCCTGGATGCAACCCTGATCCGGATGTTTCAGTGGTGACAAAGTGTGTGTTTCCACAGTTATGACTGGTGCATCAGTTATATCTGTTCTTATAGTAGCACATACCTTTATTATATCCCATTTGAACTACTATAACACAATTTGTATGGGACTGCCATTGACATTTTTTTTTGGAAACTTTAGTGGATCCAAAATGCTGTGGCCAGAATGATGGTTGGGGGGCATATAACTCTGTTATTAAAACAGCTTCAGTGGCTATCACTTCATTTCCAGGCACAATTCAAAGTGCTGGTCATGACCTATAAAGCCTTATAGGGCTCAGTTCCAGACTATGTGAAAGCCTGTATCTCCCAAAAGAACCTGCCAGAGTCTTGAAAAACATGGAAGAGGGCTCTGTCTTTATTCTGTCACATCAGAGTCTTGTTTGGTGAGGACATGGGAGACAGCCTTCTCTGTGGCTGCTCCCACCCTCTGGAATTTCCTTCCACAGGAGCCTGGGCTGGTCCCCTTCCGGCTCTGCTTTTGCTGGGAGACAAAGATCTTTTTGTTCAAGGACTCTTTTGATGTGTAATTACTTTCAGGGAGACTTCTTGGGGGAGGGTGATTTTAATTGTTTGCATTTTTAAAATGATTTTATATTAGTTTGAATCTATCATTTTAATGGGATGGCTTTAATTGTGTTTAAAACTTAAATTTGAAATTCAACATATTATTGTCCATGGCTGACTTTCTGTGAGCTGCTCTGGGTCCCACTTCTGGAGAAAGGCGGCATAAAAATGAAAACAAATAAATAAGACATCTGCTCCATCCTCCTGCCATGCAACTGAAGCACTCTTGAAAGATGCCCATGCAGCCAAGGACAGTCAATTTCCTGTCAAGTTTTTCCTTATGTTTAGGTGGAATTTTGGAGTTGCATTGGTTTTGTAAAATAAAGAGAGCTATGATGGTTTAAAAGAGTAGCTTGATTTATTTTCTCTAGCAGCCCAGTGTTGGATTATGAAGGGAAAGAAGATTAGAACAGTCAGGAAACTGGAGGGGGAAGAGTGACCCTAGCAAAAGGTTGCCCAACTATATTGATTAAAGTGATAGGCTATTTGGTAGCTATTTAGGATGGCAACTAGCAATGGGCAAGTTCCATCTGCTACCAAAAAGCAACACAAATGACTTACTTCTCTACAGCCCAATAAGTCTTGATTTTCTTGGTGAAAAGGTAGCTGCTAGTAAGAAAATCTGTAACTGAAAGTCTGCTTGATCAATTCCAAGCTGCCACCTAGCTTTCACCCCAAGCCCCATGTTGCACTGTACATCAACATGAAATTATACAGACATATAAAGCAAGGCATGGAGAAACAAACATGTGACCAAGGCAACATAAAACAGTTCTCATGGTAAAGTAGATAACAAGTCCAAATATTAATATCTGTAGCCATGCTTGTCCAATAAAAGAGTATGTGTGAAATGATGTTGCACATGTTTTAGTGTTTTTTTCCAGAAATGAAGTTTTCAGTGTCCCACTATGGTGTATAATTAAAAACCCCACAGAGACCAATACTATTTATTTTTTTTAAAAAAGCACAATGCATGGCATCACAGTTCTTGTAAGTTTTCAAGTTATCTTTATTTTCTCTTCTTCCTAACATATCCATCCACCCTAGATTCCTAACTGTTTCTAATCTTTCCCTTTGTAAATTGGCCTCTGTTTTTCATTACCAGGTGAAGGTGGCATCAATAAGCTTGATGATGCTCCTTGCCTTGATGGCTTGTGGGTCACATGCAGTTTTAATTAGAGAAGGGGCTCTTTGGGGTTGAGTTGAGTTTCAAGGTCAAAAATGTTCTGTTTAAAAGTTTGCATTGAGACAATGAGTAAAGCTAATATTATAATGTATGACATCTATATTGTTTAAACAGCCAAGCTCATGTTACTGGTGGCTAACCTAAAATCTGAGAATGGCATGAGGGAAAGCAAATGTGTTACATTACGTGATTTACGTGAAGGGTTCCTGTTGATGAAAAGAGGAAACTGAAATGGATATTGAGCCCTTAACCCCAAGGCAAACTTTGCCAGCTGCCACCTAATTCCATAAAGAATCTACAAACAGGGACAATCTCTGGGGAGTCTTGCTGCTGGTAGTCATTGGTAGTTTCTCTCTAATCCTTAATCGAGTTGAATTAAAAACATAAGAGTGTCATGTTCTGTGTATTTTTAAAGGAAAGAGGTAGATTTTATTATTTATTAAGCCCTTTGATTTTTGTAATTCACTATCCCAATCTATTCCAGGTTGTTTAGTCATATTAGCAATTGAGACGTGCAACAGGAACTTGAGTTTGCCATTGCAACTGATCTTAAAAGTCTTTTCAAACAGGCAGAATATGGTATAGTTCAATACCTCTAACTTTGATAGATCATGATGCAGATGCACTGAAGATTAGAGTGCTACACACAAAGGTATCTTAATCACAGCCTGGCTAATGCAATAAATTTCCATAAAAGACTGAAAAGACTTGATCTGCCAAAGCAATCTGCATAGGAAGTGCCTTAAAGCAGAATGTTGTCAGGTCCAAAGGAACATTTTTACTTATTTATTTCTGAAAATGTACAACCTACTTTTTGATATGAATAGACTCAAAACAAGTTGAGCTGGGAGTCTCTCAGGATCTGATGCTAAAACTGGCCTATTGAATTATGACGCTCCTAAATTCTTGAATGAGCAGGCCCAGTCCACAAGAATGAATGTATCCTATGAACTTAGATGTCTCATGCCAGCATTTACAAACATAAAACCTAAGTGCACTTACCAATCAGGCTCTATACGTAGTAGAGGTGTGTGTGTGCATAGCCTAAAGCTAATGTCCAACAGCGCTGGAGATTCAGCATACACCACAAAGCTATATATGAATTTTATTTATTGTACCTTCCAATGGCCCTGATTTATTTCTGATTAATCCTCTGTCCTTCCATGTTTTCAGCTATATTTAAAATGTCCAGGCTTCTCCCTCTTCCTCCAGCTCTCCCCCTTTGCCCTGGTCATACTTGAATTGCTACAAATGAACTCAAAGTCCAAAAAAAGTTAACTAATTTAGCAGTGGGAAGAGGAGACGAGAGGATGGAATTTCGTCCTTCCCAGTGGGCCCTGGCAAAACCCAAACTGCTGCACCATCTCCTAGTTTGTGTTCTGCTTCATCAATAACTGTTGCTGCTTGACCACATTCGGATGCTGCATTACCATACATGTCCCATCTGTGAGGGTATGTATAATCATTATAGAGGTTGCATGGACTTGAGACTAGTTATAACTAATGTTCCCATTCTCCATCCCCTGTTATTTCCCTTATGGTACAAAACGCACTGATATGCTCAGTGATTGTACTTCCTGGCTGATATATCTCTCCACCAGCCACATGATAATACATACAAAATGATGGAGACCACACTTGATGGCTGTGGGCAAGTCACACCCTTTCATTCTAGGAAGAACGCAATGGCAAATCTTATTTGAATAAATCTTGCTGACAAAACCCTATGGTAGGGTCGCCTTAAATTGGAGGTGATTTGAAGGCACAAAATAGTGACATCATTTTGCCTTTTTAGGGAGATCAACTAGATTTTGGGTGGAAACAGGACTGGCGATGAAGATTCCAGTGGTTTGATTGAACTTGCACTCCACTTTGGTTATCTGGCTCTTTAGGTAATGGTGCTGAATTATTTCCATTCTCAGAAGGTCCTGTTGGAAACACATGCTCTGTGGTGATTGTTTAACAATGATCTCTTGGGTGCCTTTTATGAATGACTGTCATCTATGCCACATAATCAGGATGTCTGTAATCAGGACACCTGCGTTCCTGGGAAGTTGCCCAGGGAACCAATTTACCCTAATGATAGTGGAAGACACTGACTGTTCCACAGATGCCTGCTTCATCTGAACAATGGTGTATTAGCATTAAGAAAGAAAGAAAGAAAGAAAGAAAGAAAGAAAGAAAGAAAGAAAGAAAGAAAGAAACTCACAAATCCCTTAGCAGTTATGCACTGGAATAGTGCCAATGGGTTAAATGGTGTTTAACCAGGTGCTAAATAGGTAATAATGAAATGATACCTCACACTTGCATTGTGCTAATAGCTTCTTACCTGTAATCCCAAACGGCATTAAGGATGGTTAGACCTGGTAAAGATGGGCAAATCTGTCCATTTTTTCTCCCATATCAGCATTTTGAAAATTTGTGGAAATAAATCACACTGAAGCACAATTTTCACCCATCACTAAGTGATGGTTAAAATTCTACTTTCTTCCACATCTAAATTTTGGTAAATTCTGGCAAAAAAATGATTTAAATGAAATTTTCTTCCAACATTGCCATCTGGTATCACTCTTCCACGTAGGGCAGTATCTTATAACTAATGCATTGAGAAGGTGAGGAAGCTTACTCATTGTGATTACAAAACTGGAATAAACATCACGTAAAAATCCTGTGCCTAATGGTTAGAGAGGTAGATGTGGTAGAAAAACACATGACTCAGATAGCTTCTTCTCTTCTCTTCTCTTCTCTTCTCTTCTCTTTCTCTCTAACATCTAGGAATGTATTATGTTTAAACTCTTACATCCTGCCTTTCCTTAAGTTGTTCAAGGTAGCTAAAAACAGAAATAATACAAGTCAGTAAGAACCAACAAAATTACATGAATAAGCAAACATTATAGAACGGAAGATATGATTTGGAAGTCGTTGATGCATTTGATGATAAAATCTCTTTTGATGCAGTAGAAGAATATGAGAAAGAATCGCCTGTGGGGGAGATTCCTCTTTCTTTTTGTTGCATCTGTGCAGTAGGAGCTGAATATTTCTTTGTCCACTCCAGTCCCTCGCAATTCTATATTCACTTGCAAGCTGCACTGTGACAAGGGCTACATTTGACTACAAAGAACACAATTTCAAAGAACGTCAGAGTGTACATTTCTGGACTTATTTTCTCATTGGGTCAGATTTGTAGACTGAAGATCAGGGGCATAAGGGAAGCCTCATCTACCTACCATCCCTACCAAAATGAATTTAGATTTGTGATGGAGTCAGAGAAACTCTATAGTTCATTGGGATCAGTTTATAAAAGATGAACTTCTCCAAAAAGATCGCTGTTGCTGAGCTTCCCCTGAATTCCGTAGCCATAGGTGCTCATGCCATAAGACCAAATAAGCTGATGATCACTTTCTATGTAAAGCCATGGCAAGCTGTACAATATTTCTCCCTAACACTATTTAAAAAAGTATGCAAAAATCACATGTCTGCTGTGCTGACTGATGGCATCTGAAGTGGGAGGTTTGTTAGAATTCTGTGATCCCTCTGATTCTTTGGGGTTGTTGCCAGAGCACCAGTGAGTCTTTGGGTTTTAATGCAAATAGATCTTGAAAATCTCCACACATCAGATTAACATAGGAGCATGGCATAATGACATACATCCCCTAGAATGCTACACTTAAGGTCAGAGAAATTCTATAGTGGAAAGAAATTATGTGGTTATATGTTGTGTTGGGAGCAAAAAAGACAAAGTTGTGGAATGAGTGATTTAACTCCCCAAGATATCTGAGCTGAGTAGAGCTCACTTTTGGCAAGCAAGAAGAGTACTAAGCCTGTTCCTTTCCCAGCCCTATGACAGACCCACCCAGCCATGAAGCAAATTTTAGGACAGGCAGATGTTTTCCCTAACAGCACTCAGAAATTCTCATTTTGGGTAAAACTAAAATGCTATTCTAATAAATGCCTTCATTCAAATAGCCAGCTTGTAGTGATAGACACAAACAAGCGTTAAATGTGAGCTGTTTACCTCATCTTGTTATACTACCATGGAAATGTCAAAACTTGAAAAAGGTAACTCTAAAGTCTGCTTCTCTAAATTTAAAAAGTACAAAGCAACATTTTATTCTCCATTGTCCCGCAAATTTCCATTTAACATAATATCTTGGGTATATCATGCTCCAATGTTGGAACAAATCTCCACTTTATAAGGACTTGCCTAGAATGTTTAAATGCATAATAGAGAAGCAAAATATGCACACAAGAGAGCTTTAATTCTGCTTCTGTTTTCTTGACTTTAGCAATAAATTGCTGAGTCCTTCAAGGCTTCCATAGTAACACAGCAAACCTTATATCTATGGATCACTTTCCAGGATGGAAACCAACCACATACAAACCCATAAACTAAACAAAGTATTAAGCTGCCATTATTTTTGAATGCATTCTGGCATAATATCTCAGTATGCACTTTGAGAGGAACCATGAGAGAATAATATGTGCACCAACGAGGGACAGAAATAGGTTGGACATTAAAAATCTGCAAGTCCCTGTTCATGGCAATACACCTAAGTCATGTTTTTGAATTTTTGAAACAATGAAAATTGTGTCCTCTTCTGTCAAAAAATCATCTGGAGAAAGATAAAACACTAATTCTGCACTTCATCTACTCTTTTCTTTTCTGTTTTGCTGGTGACAATGATGATGCTGAATTAATGAAATGAAGATAGTAATATATCAGAAATGCATGCATCACATAAGCCTAAAAGCCTGCACTGTTTGTACCAAATGACAATACACAGAAGATTTCATTGTAAGGTATACTACCATGTGATTGTTCAACGATATTGTTCCTGCCAGTTTAATGATATGACTGTCTTTCTGGTGATAAGTACTTGCTTTATTTCATATGAGGACAACCAATCAACTTTGTAACTATGGCCCTTTCTGCATCCTACCTTTTCTTGGTGCTGGGGTGCAGTGATCACTCAAGTAGCCTCTTCTGAGAGGCTCTCACTTCCCTGCTCCTTCAGCTTCACATGAGCTTCCTGCTCGTGTGAGAGCCCCACCTCTTCCTTTCGCAGTGCAGCCTGGGACCTTCCCAGGCTGCACTGAGACAGGAAGTGTGACCGGCCCGGCTCCTGAGGCTTCACACGCCAGGTAAGTGCACGCGGGGCCAGGAGCAATGCATGATCACACAGCATTTTCGGCTGAAAGCCCAAAATGCAAAGGTGCACGATTGTTGCCTGTCAGCCCCTGGAGCCTTGCGCGATTGCAAGGGTGTTATGCAGATCGCTCCTCGCAATTGCACTCCAGGCTCTTTTTCACATGGCAGATGCTGTGCGAAAAGGGCCTATGATTCTGCTTTAGGTTGCTAAGTGTAAATTGGGGTACCCTCCACATGTTGCTGGATTACAAATCCAACATTCCTGCCCATTTACACAGTCTTGGGCTGTTGGAAGGTGCAGTGCAATAACAGTTGGAAAGCTACACATTTCCTACCCAAGCTCTAAATCACAGGTGCACTAGGTACAATCCACAGGCTGTGTGTGACCATTTTTGTGACCTGTATGGCTCAAAAATATTGCCAAAAATTATTTAAAAATGTGGCATGGGAGGAACGTTTGCCACTCTTTTGGGCCCCTCTGTGGGCCAATTTGGGTGCTTCCTGTTGCTAAAAGGCCCTCCTCTTGAGTATAAAAAGTCTAGACATGCCTAAAAACATGGCAAAAATGTTCCATATATCCCACAGGATGAATTTGGGAGCAAGAAATTTTCTTGTGATTAAGTACAGTGGAGGAGGTGTGACCCTTTAAGGTGTGTCCTGGAGTGTTAATACAGCCCTCTAGCATCCCACAGTTGCCTACCTGTGCCCTAAATGATGGAGACATATATGAGATTGCTCTTATAAATTATGATGACAAGGCTACTGTCATAGATGTCACAGTAATCTGTGGCTTGTCTTTTGTAATGTGTCTGGAATGGGACAACCTTGGGAGTTATTCAGAAATTTAACTTAGATTAAAATGTGGCAGACTGCTTATTAGAGTGAATGTACTGATTCATGTCCAGGTAGTTAAAAGCTTTCAAGTTGTTATTTAATCCAACTTGGATATATAGAAATGGATTCAGTAATAGCACTGACCCTGCTTGTTGAACTTTTTTTTTAAAAAACCAGATCAGTAGCCTGAGGCTATCTTACAGTATTCACAGATAACATGGGTTAAAACCCCCTCATGCATCTGAGCCTCCAGCTATGGTACAGAATTAGCCGTTTCTTCCTTTGGCTGGTTCATTTGGGTGCCTTTTCCCAAATGATTCCCAGCCTTGGTTTAATCTTCTGTCTGAAATGTCTTTTGCAATTAGGCTGTGCATTCCTTGTGCTGCTGCTGTTGTTGTTGTGTGCCTTCAAGTTGTTTCTAACTTATGGTGACCCTAGGATGATCCTATCATGGGGCTTTCTGGGGCTGAGAGTGTGTGACGCGCCCTAGGTCACCCAGTGGCTTTCCATGGCTACTTAGAGAATTGAACCCTTGTCTCCAGGACTGTAATCCAATACTCAAACCACTACACCACACTGCCTCTCTCACTGCATTGTACTAGTTATATTAATTCATATACCATGTGAATGCCAAAGGTGGGAACCAGAACATTAGCTAGAACTGAATCTTTAGTCTTACATGTTTCACTTATGCCTTCCATCAGTTCTCAGTTTCTTTGTCATATGAGAATGGATGTGCAGATGTTTGCACACTTTGAGTTATTAATCTTAAAGGATAGGAATGTTTTAGTTCATAATGAATTGTGACATGTGGAGTTAGAACTGACATGTTACAAAATTAAGACTGAAGTAACCTAAGATTGACATAAATCTGATCAAAAAATGGGCAATTGCCATATTTTTGGTTGAATTATGTAGTTTCATTTTTGCTACCCCCCACATGGCCAGGTTTATTCATACGTTTTTGCATCTGCCTTGAAGCACTTCAGTTTTGTGATGGTGGAAAACATGTTTAAATCCAGCTGTTTTCCCAAAGTTAATACTGCGGGGACTTCATTGAGGTGTAAAACTGGGTAATGGCAAATGGTTTTCTGACTGCTGGGATCTGAGATCTGAAGCAGAAACTTGTACCTGTGCATCACTGGCTTTGCAAAGCAAATCTTTCTTATTTAGATTCTGAAGCATTAGTATTTTTGGACCTTATCTGAAGAAATAAAAAGGAGGTCTTGACAACTGTCTTGATCTCAAGCTGAGCACACAATGAGTATCATGGAGTTCAGAGGCTTGGTGCATTCAAGTGTAGCGCCTTAATGCTCTCAACCCTTACACACATACACAGACATGAAGCAGCTTATTTTTTTTAAAGAATTCATTAGTAAAATAACAAGAGGAAGTGTCCCCTTCTCAGATGCTCTATTTTTAATGCAATTTACAACAATATTGTTCCAAAAGAATACTTCAGAAATGCAGTAAGAGAGTTGTATTTCGTTTTGGATGCAGTTCCACATCCAGTAATGTAAAAGTAGGCCTTTTGGCTTACTCTTACAGTGGGACTTACTCTTGAGAAGACATAACCAGGATTAATGTGGATTACATTTTTTGCAACAATGTTTCTTGAGGGCACTAAAATTGTTATCATATCTTGTCAAACACCCAAGGAGGCTTGTTCTTGATTAACACATTCCTACAGACTCAAGCAATTTATTCTTTTCAGAAATGATCAAACTAAGCTGATAAGAAGATAGTGTCTACAGTAACTAAGTTGATAAGAAGATAGTAGCTACAGAGAGCAGTCTCCTCTGGTGAGATCCATCTCAGTAATATACATATACTAATGTGTATGCTAGAGATTGATTGATTGTTTAGTTGGAAGTTGGAAAATAAACTATATCAACTTCAGAGGTCCCCTTTAGCACTTCCTTTATGTGATGGTTGGATTGTGTTCTCATGTGAAATGATAGGCTATGCACTGCTGCTGGTAGTCTTCCAAGTCAGGTGGGCTTTAGCTGAGGAGCCAGACAAAATTTGCCACACAGCTACTGGCAGCAGCAATAATGGTGTGTGCGTGTGCGTGCGTGCGTGTGTGTGTTGGATACTTGCACAGGATCTCACAGAGACAGCAGCAGTGGCACCATAGCTAACACTTAGGCCCTTTCCATACGGACCTATTAAAATGATGCAGAGCGACCTCCAACAGAGGTCTTCTGCACCGTGGAGTGGACTGGGGCAGACTGCTTTTTGTAGTTCCACACCTCAGTCCGCTCCGGAGCGACCGGAACTGGTCGTGCAGTGTGCTTTTAAAAAACCTCTTTTAAGAGGTTTTTAAAAAGTACGGAGTGCGCAACCTTGTGTCACTCCATCTCTGCACTCCAGTACAGATTTGCAGGCACGCACTAGTGCGTGCCTGCAGATCTGCTAGGGGTGGGCTTTCGGCTGGTGAGCTTCTCCAGTTGGTGGAGAGCCCCCCCACCAGAAGTCGCCATTTTGGACACCGGAGCAGTGTGGAGCAACGAGCTCACACTGCTCCTCGTCCCGATGGACTCGCCTGGACCCACCAAAAAGCCAGTGAGTAGCGGCAGGGAGTGTTTCTCTTGCCACGTGCGGAAAGGACCTTAGTAGCACTGCATAAAAGGAGGCATCAGTAAAGCCTTTTACCATGAAAACCCTATGATGAGACAAAATGAAGCAAGAAATAATGCTAGAAAATGAGAATATGGAACATGGAATGTGAGGAGCATGAACTGGGGAAGCTAGACATTGTAAAACAAGCAATGGAATGTATAAAAATTGAAAGCAAAGTAAAGAGGACATGAATGGGACATTTTCCACTGGATAATGACACAATGTTTTACTCAGAAGATGAAAATTTTACAAAAAATGGGGTAGCATTAATATGAGGTGAGCTGTAGCAAAGGCAGTCAGGGGATCTAATGAAAAGTCTGATTGAATAATATCAGTAAGACTTTGTGGAAAAACCTATCCATATAACCATAATACAAGTTTATGTTCCATCAACAGAGACAGAAAAATAAATTAAAAGATCCTGTGCTGGAGTCCAGGAAGATACTGACCACACACCAACACTAAATATGATAATCATAGGTTATTGGAACACTAAAAAGTGGGAAACAGAGCAGACCTGCTCTGACTGGAGAATTTGGCCTAAGATCAACAACCAAAGTAAGAGAGTGGCTTATCAGATTGTGTGATGCCAACAGTTTGTTCACTGTAAACACATTCTTTAGGCAATTACTGTATACGTTGACAATACGTGATGGCCAATATAGACATCAAATAGACTACATAATTGGAAGCAGAAGGTGAAGAAACTCCATTCTCTCTGCTAAAAGAGGAGGAGACTGTGCCATAGACCCCATGGACCATGAATTGCTAAGATCAAAAAATAGAATAAAGCTAAAGAAGTACACTAAATCAACAACTGTGCCCAATTACAACCTGAATAATATCTTTGTAGAATTTAAAGACCATGGAAAGAATAGATCTGTGTTATTAAGCCCAATTGACCTGGAGCCAAAAGAACTCTGGACCAAAACCAGAGGTTCAGGGAAGAATGGAAAAGAAACTATCTGCAGCCAAAAAGAAAGAAAAGTCTCATTGGGATAACAGATGAAATTCTTCAAATAGTTAAGCTCAAGTGAGAAGCAAAAGAAAAAGAAGCGATGAAAACAGAATCAGAATCTTGAATGCAACTCTTTGGAGACTTCTGTTTAGGGACAAAGAGAATTATAATAACTGATGCAAAGGTGAAAAAAGAGAGAGAGAGAGAGAAGAAAACTAAAAAGGTAGAACAAGGGACTTCTTCAACATAATTTTAACCAGGAGTGGGGATGCTGTATGACCAACAAGGAAAGATACTGTACAATCAAGGAAAAAGAAAAAGATGAAAGAAGCAATATACTATACAGGAGATGAACGGGAGTAAATGATGACAGATTCATTCAAGGAAGAGGCTGTATAAGAAGTACTTTTAAATTAAATTTTTTGGATTAAATTTAAATTACCACAAATGCTCTTTAACAATAACACTAAATGCTCAGGAAAGTTTTTAAGGACAACATGGAACTCACAGTAGAGATCTGTTTTGAATCAAGCCAATACAGCAGCAGGACTATTATATTGATTGGTGTGAATGTGAAACACTGTTAGACTCAATTGTATTATGTTTTGTATATCTCTGAGTCACAGCTTCATTCTCACCCTTTTGTTTGCTTTGAGTTAAGAGATTGCATATCTACTCCCTCCTCTCATAGGAATTTATATGCATTTTCTATTCACATTTTTCCAGTGTGCACATTTATTTACATATGTTTTCCTGTAGCAAAAGAATCTTTGTGTCTATTTTCACTTTTTACACATTCTTATTTTATTTTAAAAACATATGGATGATTTTGTGTATATTTTATTTTGTCAGAATGGACTATGAGAGCCATAACGGTGTGACTTTCTAAGGCCCTTTCCACATGGGGGTTAAAAAAGGTGTAGAGCGACCTCTGACGGAGGTTGTCTACACTGTAAAGTGGATTGGGGCGGACTACTTTTGCATGGTTCCACACCCCAATCCGCGCTAGGGCGACTGGAAGTGGCGGCGGCGCGTGCTTTTTAAAAACCACTTTTTATGTGGTTTTTAAAAGGCACGGGGTGTGAAGTCCCGTGCAGCTGCGTCGCAGCGCCCGTGTGGATTTGCAGGCGCGTGCAAGGGCGTGCCTGCAGATCTGCCGAGGGTGGGATTTCCAGCTGGCAAGGTTCTCCGGTTGGTAGAGAGCCTCTGCCAGTCGTAAGCTGCCATTTTGGGCGCTGCAGGCCACAGGACGCCGATGAGTGTGGAGCAGTGAAAATGCGCTGCTCCACTGGCGACGGACTTACCCGGTTTAAGGTAAGCTCCGTTTCAGCGTGTTTCAGGCTGTTTCTTCGCCTGCATGTGGAAAGGGCCTAAGGCAAAGTGTGCACTGGAATGAATTCTGAGAGCTGCAAAATTCCTTTTCATCTATAGCAAAGAAATAAATAAACAGAAGCAGTAGTATCAGTTTAGTAGTATCGTTTGCTATGGATGTAAATCCTTGAGTATTTCATCCACACATGCAAGAATAAATAATTACAGTAGTTTTAATCTTGCTGACAGTATTTCACCGGTATCTAAATATCTCAGAGAAATTACTGTGCAGAAGTAACACATTCATGTGGAAGTTTTCCGTGCGTGTACACACACACACATGCACACAAATGTGGAAAAGAGGTTTCATACAAAGAAAACTCTTTTCTGCACAGGAAATCCATTATCTGCATAGAAAGCTATCTTTTTGTTCTTTTTTCCTTTCTTTTGGCACAAAAACATCTACTTTTCTCCAAGTAATAATTCCTCTGCACCATTTTGGGATGTTTGAATACTGAGAACAAACTGTAGAATAGTCTTACTGATTTATTTTTGTTCCCAGCGATGTTTTCCAAATGTCAGTAAACCCATTTTTCAACCAGGAAAAGAATAATTGCAAATATTATTTCCATCTCTTTCCTTTGCTATATGGGATCTGCATGATGATGCTGCATAGAGCTGACTTTTGAAGAACATTCATCATTCATGTGCTAAAAGGGTGAGCATAATCTATCAAAGAAAACACACATATGGGGGTGAAAAAATATTTCAGAATGTTATAACATAGGCTGGAATACTGTTAAGGCCATCTACACACACCAGTTTTCCTTACACGTGTAAATGTCCTTTTTCAAGGGTTGCGGTGGTTGATTTTCTCTTCTTCCTTTCACAGCACCCAATCCCCCCAATGTATTGATAAGCCCCTGAAGCCATCCTACATGGCCATTCCAAGCTCCACAGCAAGCAGGCAGAATTAGAGAAGCATCTGGTGACATCTTTATTGCTGGCCGTGAAACAATGACATCAGCTCTGAGATTTGCTGGAGTACTGCAGGTCTCAGTGCTGCTCTGATCATTTAGGCCATTTCCATGCTACACTGTTATAGTGCTATTATTCCACTTTCAACATCCTATGGAGTCCTGGGTTTTGCAGTTTAGGGAGGGGCATTTAGAATTCTCAGCAAGAGAGCTCTTGAACCTCAGTAAACTACAAATCCCAGAATTTCACTGGATGTTGAAAGTGGAATAATAGCACTATACCAGTATAGGGTGGAAATGGCCTTAGCATCTGGCTATAGATGCAGCAGGATGATTCCCTGAGTCTGCAAAGGATAAAATGCTCACATGGGGCAGTTTCAGGGGCTCATCAGTAAGGTGGGGTAGGGTATATGGCTCAGCATAGCATAGGTCCATGTGCATATTTCTATATTACACTGAGGTGACATAGGATTGAGGCTATAGCTTTTGGGTAGCTTATGGGCTTATGAAGGTACGTTTTGGACTACAGCTTGCAATGTCCTTCCTGGCTGGGGTGAGGGGATTCTGGAAATTGCAATCCAAAAGGTCACTTTTCTAAACTCTGATTTATGTGGAAAATTTCCCATTTATGCAACTGGGTAATACAAAATCTGGACGTCATTTTTTAAAAAGCATAGAGAACTGGGGCTGGTAGGTCAGGGAAAGAAGAGGAAGAAATACTAATAGACTAAGAAATGGAAGTGGCTATGGGAAGAAACATGGCACCAAAGTTAGAGACATTTGATACAGAAGGAGGAACTTGCAGTGAGTAGTTGTAGTGCAGAATTTTTGGTTAAAAAGATTGACATTTTAATAAACTGATCTTAATTAACAGTACTTTGAAATTCCGAGTTGTGCACTGCCTATCTCAAAACACTAGAACCAGTGGCTTTTAAAATAATTTGCTGCTTGTGGGTGATCTCTTTTTGAAACAAACCCAGACCCTCCAGTCACAATTTATTTTTTATTTCAAAAATGATTTTTACGAGCAAATTTTGCTTTGGTTCAAGAGAATTATAAATCATTATTACACAGCCAGACACTTCAAACATTTTGTAAGAGCTTTGTGCCCAATGAGGCATCAAAGGCAGTACTGAAATTCATGATTACAGCACAAGTCCATGGCCATTCATTAATATATTACCATTCAGGACTCTCTGTATTAATAGGCGTGCCTAGATATGTTGTGGGTTTTGCTTTTACAAAATGTACCACTTGTTCTCCTAGAAAGGAAAGAGTGTGTGTAAGGAAGCTGCAATCTCTTGTTGGCAGATATTTTAGCACCGTCTTTTGTTGAGAGCTGGATGGTTGAACTAGACAGTTGCATCTTTGAATCCTCTGACAGGATTTCTCCTCTTGTTTAAAATTCACAGCAGTTCTAAAGGGTCTAAATCTGGATCAGGACTGTGCCATGCCATCAGGTTGCTGGATGTTTTACAGGTGTACACGTGTAAAAGAAGTTATGAACAACTCTTTCCTCAATTTTCCTCATGAAAAAGTTTTACCCATGTCCTCCTCAAGGCATGTACCCTGCATTTGAAAACCGGGGCACAATTGGAGTTTGTGTTTGGATAGCACCAGGTTAGGCAATGGTACTGTAGCATCTTTGGACAAGCCTGTCACAGAATAACTGGATGGAACACAACTACTCAGGATGAATGCCCACTGTCTTCTTGTGTCTTGTCTGCATACTAATGGCCCTAAGCTGACTCTTACTGGCTAAAATTCAAATTTCTAATACATATTTCAAAATTGCTTGCTGTTTTCTGCTAAAGAATTTGACGACAGAAAGATTACAACAAACTGCAGTTAGAACCTATCCAAACGCTGCAGAATATTTCAGCTGCAATGAAGTGCAAATAAGTCACCATCCCTGAATTACAGTTGAGTAAAAATCTGCCCCCCATGAACTTATGGACAAGATTTTGAAAACGTGGGGGCACGACAGCTGAAATTTGAAAATCAATCTATGTAGCTGGGTGTCTTTTATCCTTAATTTATGATAGTGGCTTATTGTTGTTTAAATTAATTTTTTGGTCCCTCGTCAGAGTCCATATTAAAGCTGTTTCCCAGCAACCACTATTCTCTCTCTCCCAAATGCTACATCACTCTCATTGAACATCTTTCTTTTACCAAAGCTACTGTTTCCTTGGCACAAGAGACTCTATCTCCAGTCCATATCACTTTTATTTCTACTTGTGGCCCATAAATTCACTCATAAGCCTCTTCTGTTCCACATGAACAACTCTTTCCCCAATTTTCCTCATGAAAAAGTTTTACCCATGTCCTTCTAAAGGCATGTACCTTGCATTTGAAATTTTGGAAGAAGCTGCTCCAAAGGATTTTTTTAGTACTAGGTAAAGTTTAAATCAAATCTTAATGCTCTCTCTTTTCATTTTATGGGAAGTTCAGAAACTATTGGCTGGATAAGGGGCTCTGATCTACACATTTCATAAGTATTCATAAAGCAGTGAGAATTAGAAGCTTCCCTTTATTTGCTTTTTCATCTATGTTGGTTTTTAAAATGCATTTGAAGTTGTGGAAGTGATTGAACATTCAACCAAGTTTCTTTCTTAGAAACAGACTGGATGAGATATTCCCCAAGTGCCAAATTTCCCCTAGCAAATTGATGCACACACATGCCCATTTTTGCCAGTCAGGAAGCAAGTAAACAAACAATCCTTGTGAATGTAAACCTCAATCTAACTTGTCTCTCAGTTAGACTGAGGTCGCCTAATCAGGGTGGAATCCCTCTTCTCTGTCTTTAGTTTCTCTCCCTCTCTTCACAATCTCCTCAAAATCCCCAACATCTTTACCTCAGCAGTCCTGGGGACCAAAACTATGCCTCTCAGAAGATCAGGGTGCACAGGGTTATATTACTTAACTACTGATAGCAGAGAAGTATCACAACATCCCTGGGTCGGAAGACTGCACAATTAACATCAAATCATAATCTCCTTGAGGATGAGGGACTACTTCTAAATCTCTAAAAGGGGGTAGGTGCCCCTCCACATGTTGCTAGACTGCAATTCCTTTAATGTTTATCCAGCAGAGCCAATGGTAAGGAAGGACACCTGGTAAGTCAAACATTTCCTTCTCACAAAACAGTTTGGCTGCCATTCAGTAGTGCAGTTATGGATTTGTAACACAGTTATTGATCTGTAACTGGTCTGTATTCAATAAGACTATATAGTCTTACTGAAAACCTACATAAATGCCGGGCCAGTCCCTCTTAAGAGACAGTTGCCCAATTGGGCAAAGGAAGTCTGCCCAGCTTTTGATTGTGGCATGAGGAGGAGGACGTTTCTACCTCTTCTCACCAGTCAGTGAGTCTGCAACAATCAGAAGTAGTTCCCCTTTGCAAGTCCTTGTGACAGTATCACCTGCTGGCAGAAGGATGGTTGAAATGTACTTCTCCTTGTGCCATAATCAGAAACTGAACAGATCTCCTTCACCTGATCTGGCAGCTGGCTCTTAAGGTGGGCTGGGGAAGAAGTTTAAAGAAGGTGAAACCAGTGTTGAAGAGAAACCACATACTGGAAGGCCATCAATAGCAGTCACAAATGAAAACCAGATCAGGATGAACCAGGGTATGACTGTCCTAGAGATTGTTGAGGAACTTGGCTGTGATCATGGTGCTGTCGAGGAAACTATCCCCAACCTTGGGTATAGGAATGGGTTCCTCATCAATTAACAGCTGATTTGAAAGAGAAGAGACTGCATATGTGTTCAGAACTGTTGGCAGCATTTGAAACCCACGAGTGCACCTGGGCATACCTGTATTATCCAGAGACCAATAATCAGTCCATGGAGTGAAAGCACTCCACCTTCTCTAAACCAAAGAAATTAAAAAGCCAGTGCTTAGCAGAGAAGATTATGATTAATGTGTTTTGGTATGCCAAAGGGGTGATTTTGCTTGATTTCCTCTTCCGTGAGACAATGAACAGCAACTGCTACATTGCATCACTCCGGAAACTTTCAGAAGACATCCATAAGAAAAGATCACAGAAACAGCTGAACACAATCCAGTTACACCACAATAATGCACAGCCCCACATAGCACAGATGGGATGGCCAATGGTGCTACATCTGCCTTACAGCCCGAATCTGACACCCTCAGACTTTTACGTGTTTGGTTGAATGAAGGAAAGCCTTTGGGGACAGAGCTTCAATGAGGTAGGCAAAGTGGAAGATGTGTTACTGCATTTGCTAGCCCGGATTTGGGGCTGCTAGATATCATTTTGATATCAATAATTTGGCTCTATTCCACCACCCCTCTCCACATGTTCGTGAGGCCCCCGGACAAGCACAGAACTAGGCTCGGCCACTAAATGCTGCAATATCTCAACCCAATACAGGCAGGCCAGAAATAGCCAGATCGCTGCTTTAGGAGACCTCTCTGCAAACGCCCTCAGTATGTATGCACGCTGCTTACAAAGAACTCCCTCTCCCGAGCAGGCAACTTGGCAAGCTGAATAATCAATTGTCAAGCACTGAGCATTTGCATACTGTCTACCTCTTTGTCAATTCGGACCTAACTCAATCATGCTAAATTTTGACCTTTCCAAAGCTTTGTCTGAAACTCATTGTTTTCCCCAAGTACGGAATAGCCTGCAGTTACATTTCTCCCTATAAAAACCCCTGATTCCGAGACCTTCCTCGGATCGCTCTGGATTTCCATCCAGCCTTGCTGCTGCTTTATTTGGTGAGCTGTCCCCTCAGTCCCATGTACTGAGACTCCATACCAACGAACTCAAGCTTCAGACTTCTCCGGGCTTCAGGACAGGTGTCATATCACCCAATTCAACAATCCCTCTCACAAATCCCTCTATACCACTCCAACCTTTATTTTCTATAGTTATCTGAGTGTGTGTGTTGCATACACTGTTCGTCTGTATTTAATAAAAATCTCAATTATTCTTAAACTTTGGTGTGCTCCTTGGCTTCGCCTGACCCTGTAGACATTGGGTAAAAGATTCCGCTGCCTTGCCCTGCCTCTCACATTGCTAGCTTGTGCTCTTTGACTAATTTCCCCAACTTGTTTAATTGTGAGCACATTTAGGTGTCCCTCATGGGACCCCCAGTAAACAGGGTAACAGATGCTATCAGACACTGGATCAGGGAATGCCCAAAAGAGTTTTTCCAAAGTAGATCTGATGAGTGGCTTCAAAGCTGGTGCAAATGCTTTGGCACTGGCAGAGACAATTTTGAACAGTACCATGTTGTAAACAAAGAGTTACTTTACACATGTATGTAGTTGCATACATCTCATGTTGTTACTAAAGGAGTTATGATCTGATGGGCGTTATTTTTAGTACAACCCACATATATATTCCAGGGATATCAAAAGTAGTAATGCTGTGTGCAATGGTCTTACAGTATTAAATATATTTCAGCTGCATTTTCCAGTGCATTAGGATAGTAGATATTCCACTGTTTGCTGTGTTGTTTTCTTCTTCATGCTTACATCAATAAAATATTTAGTTGCAATCAAAATGTTTATTACAGCCAAACATTAAAGAATTCTGTTTTTAAAAAAACTAAACAAATTCTAACTGTATAGCAAAACAAAGAACGGAAAATACAACAAAACCCCCTGCAGTGAGCAAATCTTACTCGGAGGTGCCTTCTTGATGCTAACCATGAAAGCTAGGAAAATATTCATTATAAACTAGCAGATCTGTCAAGATCAAGCCATGATTCCTGGAGTGAACAGCACAAAAGGCAAAATGAAAAGATCTCCTTTGCTCTTTAGATAGTTCTGGGTATGCATATGGATAGACTGTGTTGCATAAAAATGCAGGCTTTTGTATGCATGTTGTGATGGTGTTTATGTTTAACCTGGGTGTCAATAGATTTTTCTGTTAACAATATTCACAAGCCAAACTCTCTGAATTGTGAATATCAAAAGAACTCTTTTTCTCCATCTTGGGAGATTTCGCAATATAAAGACAATGGAGAGACAATAGACTTTCTAGATTTGTAATGCTTTTTTGCACATATAGTAAATGCTGTATTTATGCCAAGGCAACATGAAGACATAGTGGGTTATTCTTTCACCATTGTTAACCTTTTTGAGCAAAAGGTTGTCTCTTTCAGATCTCATCAGATGAGTATGTCTATGTGTCACCTATACATTGTCATAATATATCCTCGTCAGCCCATTCAGGCTGAGACCATTTTAAAATTGAGGCTGAGCTGAAATGAAACTAGAGGGGTTTAATTGTTCAGAGGTGGATCTAAGGTGGGGCAACTGGGGCACATGCCCTAGCTGCCAATGTCGGGGGGGGGGGTCACAAAAAGAGGAACCTCCTGCCTGGCCGCACCCACTGCAGCTCACCCCTCCCCACCCGCTGCTGTTTGCCTCACCTTTGCCCACAGCTCACCTCTCCCCTGCCTGCCCACCACTTACTCCGCCCCTGCCTGCCACCCACCTTGCCCCCACTTGTCGCATTCTCACCCCGCTCCCTTATCCTGGGCACTGTTGAGCCTCACTACGTCACTGTAATTGTTGCTCCATTCTTGCAGCCTCTTCGGCAACAGGGCAGGGGGCAGTGAGCACTCCCTGATTGTCATGCTGGGGTATATTTTGAAACTTCCACAATCTTGCATGGAAAGACAGGGAGTTGTTCCCATTGCCAAAGCAACTGAGCTCACAATTCCCATGCTGACTTTATTGCAGTGCTTGAACTGGAGTGCTCAACCAACAGCAACCAGGGACACATTTCTTCTCTCCTTTGAGTGGGATCATTACAGATTTGTTTGCTCTAACCCTCAATGGAGCATAGTATGATCTGATAGGAAACACAGTATTGTGTTAACTTAAAGCTGAGGGAGAGCCTAGTGAAATCTGTCACAGCAAAAACAGGAAAGAGCATTTGATGAAATGAGCTAAAGCCCATGGAAGCTTATGCCAAATACAAAAATGTAAGGTGCCACAAGACTTTTATCTTCTTAGTACTGTGATGTTACTGTTGGAAGAAGCAGCAGCTTCTTCAATTGTTCATGCTGCTCTCTCATCCACCAGGAATGGGATGGCTTAGACAGCAAGAGATTAGGACTTTTTTTTTTATCCTTCTTTCCTGCTTGCTTTTCCTTCCTCTGTCAGCTACCTATTCCTAAAGCACTAAGGGAAGGTAAAATTGTCTGGTTTGGTCAGGGTTAATTAAGTGACTTCCCTCTGTTGTAAAGTGCCACAAGACTTTGGCCATTTCTGCATGGCATGGCAGTCCCATGATGGGACACAATGGCAGCAGTCCACAGGTTGTGCTTTTACATTATGTCATCACGGTCCTGCAGCCATTGTGTCTTCATGCATTGTGATAGTGGGATATTCGCTTAATGGAAAAAATCCATTAAGTGCCCATGATCATGCAGTGCTCCTGTCACTCCTGGCCATACAGAAGGGACAGAAGCACACATCCTTCTCCAGTGCAGCACAGGAAAGAAGCTGTCTGTGCTGCAGAAGGCAGGTGCGTGTTGCTCGTGCTCCCTTCTGCAGAGAGCTGGCCAGGTGCAGAGGGGAGTGTTCCCATCACGCTCCCTTCTTGGCAAAGGCACTGCCAGGATTGTGACAGAACGTTGTTGGGGCACAGTCAGTTGTGGAAATGGCCTTTTTTCTTGTTAGTACAGTGATGTTACTGTTTTAAGAAACAGCAGCTTCTGCACTTGTTCTTGCTGCTGTCTTATCCACCAGGAATGAGATGGTTTAGACAGAGAGGGATTAGGATCTTTTGTCTTTCTTTCCTGCTTGCTTTTCTACAGGCTTCTAGAATCACCTATGTTCCACTACTATCATTGTGCCATGATGAGCCTCATTTAGGATTTCTGGCACTTTTCATATAGAGCTGATGCTGTCTCACACATGCAGATCTCATTCGTGTTTATGCCATATTCTGGTTATTGTAATGTAGTTTTTCCTGTAATTCTGGAACAATCTGAAACATAAGTAAATTAGAAATTAGAAAATTTGTCCAGTTAACTTGGTGACAATTATAAAGTCGTAACAAAGCAGCAATGGATCTTATGATACCAGATTACTAACCTTCTTTGTCCTTATTTACACATGGCTTGCTTTTAAGCAGGGATGTAATTCTCCACTGAATTTCCTTCTTGAAGTAGGAAGTATTTTTAGCAATTTTTATTCAGCTGTCTTCAAAAGCCATGCAGTTTTCAAAGCCTATCTGCAATTTGGAATTTATTCAGCACAAAATTCACATGTGATGATTTTGCACAGAAAACAGCATTTTCAGTGTAGGAAGCAGCATTTCTCTGCACAGAAATATTGACCAGGATCCTACATTGCAATTATAACTATGATAACAGAGCTTCATTACTGTAATTGCAACTGATGGTGTCTGCTCCAAACCTACTTTCAGTCTGGCAGTGCCCTGGCTGCAGCACTTTTAAAGTTCTGGAGATGGGGACACTTGATAATGATATCTGCAGCATACTTCTGATCATTTGATACCTTGGGCACAGGCAACTGGAAAGATTGTTTAGGATTCTGCCAGAACTGCATCTGACAATAGCAAGATGTAATTTCCCAGTGCCCTGATCTCTAACACCTTGGAAACATCTCAGTCATGGCATTGCCTGGCTGCAAAGATGGGTTGGAGCAGGGGGGGTCACATTCAGTGGTTCATGGTCATAAACATGAATTCCCAGCAGTTACAATATTGTAAATCCAGCTTAAAATACTCTAACTACTGGATAGGATATGAGTCATTATTCTCTGTATAAAAAATCTGTGTCCTATGCAGGAAGAGGCTAAGCAATACATCTGTTTCTTATGCAAACTTGTATGTCCCCAATTAGCATTCTTTGGTCACTTGTGGCCAGCATTTCCTGGTTCTGTTGGCTTAACTGTACATCCTATATCTTACACTAGCTTCCAGACCACTTGAGAACATCAGAACAGCTGCACTGGGTCAGATCAAGGACCTATTATGTCCACTATTCTCTTCCTACTGTGGCCAGTCATAGGAAGGGCACAGGGGGATATGAGTGAGCTTCCAGGTGGCATTTGATTGGTCACTTTTAGGTATACTGTTGTCAGGCTGCTGCACTCACAAATGCCTGACTACTGTTGCACCTCAGTCTTTTTTGTGTATTTGTTTTGAATTTCCCTGAGAAGGTTATGTTTGGTCCTGACCATGGCAATGCCATCAAATGAGAAGGAAAAGTCTGGGAAAACCAATTGTAGTGAGCACAAGCCTTCTAGGCAATGAATAGTGGGTCAAGTACACAGGTTAAGAAACTGGCAACATATTAAACATAGTGCCTCCCAGAGGAAATGTACTGGAAGGCAATCAGGCAGGCAATAGGTAGAAATTCATCCAGCTGAAGAATCACATAATCCCAGGGTGTTCTGCAGTTGGCACTTACCACATACTCCACAACTGGAATACCAACACACACACACACACACACACGTATATAGTGGATTTTTCTGTAACTCCATTAAGCCTATTCTTCACCACAGCTGAAGAGAAGTTCATTTCTTTGTCTGCTTTACCTGATATACCTTTACACTCAGGGCTACCTTCCTTCGTCTTTCTTGTGCTTGCCTCCTTTCAATTAATGCCATATTAGCCCAGGATTTCAGTGTTTGGTTCTTCTCAGGATCCCTTCCACCTGTTCTGGGTGCTCACTGAAATTACTAGTGGAAAACCACTTGTTTCACTTTGTTGGAGCCAAAAGCTGAAACACGTAGTGTTGCAAACACTAAGGACTTTGCCACAGTGCCTGATCAGTTCTGTTCCCCTTAAGCACTTTGTTCTGGCCACTTGAGTCCCTCCTTCAGCCAAAGCAGAGGTCTGCAGACCACTTTTTTCCAAAGCTTCTTTCTCCACTGTAGCTGCAGAGTCACCTTTCATTTGAACTGCACCTTCAGGGTGGATCTACTTTGAAAATATATCTTTCTAGCCCTTTTCTGTCTTCTGGAAGCCACTTCCTTACACATGGTAGCCTTCCCCCCACTTTCCTGTCTGAATGTGAGTGGGCACATGGAAAGATTTTTAGTTCTCTCTTTAAATCAGTTTTGTTGGAAGCCTGGCCCATTCAGTGCAATCTTTGCCTGCTTAGTCAATAGAAAAGATTGTGGCCTAGTTTTGTTTCAAGTGGTTCCCCAGGTTTCCTATTAATGCCTGGATTCTCATTCCAGCATGTTAGCTTCTTCTACAAGAAGCTAACCTTTAACATGGAATGTAATCTGAATTTGTGTGGGGCAAAAGAACTGGAATGGAGACTCTCATAGCTTACAATGTACTGGGAAAGGTGAGAAAGGTATACTTAGTTCAATTGTTATTTCTCTAGCTATTGCTGTCTGATACTGTGACTGAGCACAGGAAGTTGTTGCTGTAAATCACTTGAATAACTTCAAAATCCCCCTAATTCATTTCCCTCTATTCATCTTCCTCTTCTTCTTATTAGCCACTCCAAGAAGCCCTAGAAATTCCTCTCAACCTTTTGCAACCTTCCAGAAACTCAGAGGCTGCTCTACCTGGTGGTCTGTTTCAGCTAGGCATGTCTGCAAACTAGCTTTTCAGGCCCCACATTGCTTGCTTAAGGCTTCTAATGCAGTTCTAAGCTTATTTCTCCATACTGAAATCTTATGAATTTCTAATCTGTTTATTTAATTCTGTGCCTTTTATGGGCAGTATGCATCAGACTGTCCACTACATATGAGCTAATCAATTCCCTACTAAAATTTATGTAGCTATAATACAAACTCTTAGTGAATATTCTACACACACACAAAACACACACACACACACACACACACACACAGTGTGTTCAGTAAAAGGCCCTGAGAAATATCTTTATGTGACTATGAGTTACTAGGACAAATCTGCTAAGATGTGCTACCTCCAACATGTACTTCAGAACACATGCCATTTCATATACATGTCCGGAGAACATACTTGCTAACAACTCTCACTTTTCTTCATCTTATCCGATCATAAGCGCTAAAGGGACATTATAACTGATCTCTGGATGATAAGAATTCCAACCAATGAGATTCAACTAGAATAAAAATGGGCCCACCCCTCTCTATTGTGTTCCCTACGGTGATTACACTTGCTATAATATCCCAGTTAGAATGTTGCACTCTCAACGTGCCTCCTCCCTTCTCTCTTATAAAGAAAGATTTTCACAAAGCTTCTTTTAGAAAAACCTGTCATTGTTTCATTATCATCAGTGACTAGGACTGTTGTGTTTCACAGTGGGGCCTGCCATGTTAACGATATGACTGTGTACTCCTCAGCAGGAGTCTATACCTCATGGAGATGGATTAAGCAGATAAAGAGCTACTTAGATGACATTACAATACAGCAGTTCCTACCATTATTTTGGCAGTCACCACTGTAGCTCAACCCTAGATTTTACAAATCGGTTTGAAAAGTCCATGAATGAGATAATGTACTAAAAACATTTTGCTGCCATTGATTTCATGTTCATATGGAACATAAAAAATAGATAAAGCTACATCTTCTTTAGACTAAGCTCTGTTGGTGTGAAAATCTGCATTACATCACCAGAAAATTCCTGTGTGTCACACAAATATTACAGAATGGTGTCCCTTTTATATCTGGCCTGCACAAGGTATGACCCGCCAGCGCTATCGGTCATGCAGCTCACGAAAGAGCTTGGTAGACTTCTTGGCTTGGCTGTCTTCCTGTTTTAATAATGTTTGGGGCGGGGAATCGTTATGACAAAAACATGGTCATCAATACATGGTTTTGATGGGCTCTGTACAGCTCAGACAGTCACAAGGAACACAGTAAAAGTTAATGCTATAGACTTTAATCCAGTAATTTCACTTTGACAGAGAGCTCATTAATATCAACATGGGACAGTTGCAGAGCAATCCAATATGTTCCCAACATTTCCTCTAGTAAACTTATATGAATCTTCGCAACAACCTTGTGAGAGAAGTAAAATTAGGACAGGGACATTTCTGAAGCCAACCAGTGAGCTTGGATCCCATTAACTTGAGATTCACTTGCTTGGAAGTGTTGTAAAGATATGTATAACACCCCCATCAGCACACCCATGTCAGCTTATTCTCAGAAGTACACATATGAACTACATGCTGGTCTTTCTGAAGCCAACATCCTTTTATGCAGCACAAGCACAGATGTTAACCTTTCCCCATGATAAAGTTGAATTAATACTCACACATAAATCTGACTGAGCCAGGGTGGTCTCCAAACACCTGAACAAGATGGCACCCCTCCCTGATGCCACATACAGAAGCTGACTGGATAACTAGTTAAATACTAGCAAGGGGAGTGTCCTCCTTCACACCTGAGGGCCATAAGGGCAATTTAGGGGAACAGGGCAGCCCACGTGGCACAAAACTTTTGTCTTCCAACAGAAAAAAATAGGCAGTGTGGACTCAGGAGGAACAGCCATGCTATCACTAGCATCTGCCATCTGAGGTAGTTAACTCACTGTGTCTAATAGTAAGACTGGCCCCACACTTAGCTCCTGACTTTAATTCCCAAGCAACCAGTCAAGCCTGTCCCTACCCCAGCACAAGTCTCTTTGGCTCAGTTTAGAGATGTTGGCTGACAGTACATAGCGCATTAGCAGCATGTTGTGGAGCACCATTCAAGTTCATTATCACAGTGAAAGCATGATGATACCATCTGTGAAAATGTAACTGAGCCATCAAGGAACTTGCAGAATTGAAGTGATGCTAGCATACAGAGACCGGTGATCACTAAAACAAACAGACACCCCCTCCACACACAGATGTAAAATAAAATAGATGGTATAGCACAGAGAACTGCTCACAAACACTCTAGCTACGTATCAGTGTATTTCTGTTTACCCTTGTCACTTTGTGTACTGCTTCGTATGCAGTACATGGAATGCTACACCTGGGTACATTGGCACAATGTCTTGGACTGTTTACAGATTCAGTTCTGCTGTGAATCTTGTCACCTCAGTTGACAAGATTTTCTTGCATTCTTATAATCTAATGTAACTGCTGTTTGAGTGGTTTTGACACTGGAGTAAATGCCCCTTGGGCAGGATGTAAACCAAGCAATGGAGACGTAGGTGAGAGGAGAGGAAAAGAGCAGTACCAGAAGCAGGCAGTCCCTTGGTTAGTTGTACAACTTTTCTGTTTGGGTGCAAAAATTAACTGAAAACCACCAAATGTGACATTTCTGATTGCGTGTAACTATAGTTGGTTGAATTACCATAGGACGAGGTGTGAGGGTTAGTGACATGCCATTCCGATTACTTTTTCCGGGACAAAATGGACACAAGTAGCAGGAAGGAAAACTATATGTATCACCTGCAATGTCAAAAGCAAAAGACCCTTGTTCTTATTCCGTACTTTCTATGACAAAAATTACCCACCTGAATTTTGTAAAATAGGAGTCTTTAATACAGCATTACTATAAAGACAAGCACTGATTTTCTACATCAACTGCTTAGTTATTTATATGTAGCTAATGCCATTTCCGCATGAGACTGTTATAGCGCGATGATTCCACTGTAAACCTCCTATGGAATCCTGGGGTTTGCAGTTTCAAGAGGGGCCAGCTGGCCCCTCCCGAAATTGCAAACCCCAGGATTCCATAGGAGGTTGAAAGTGGAATCATCGTACTATAACAGTCTCATGCGGAAATGGTCTAAGTAATGTCTCCTGACCTGTCCCCTTTCAGACTGCTTTCATAGCCAATCTGGTGAAGGAAGTTTGTTCAAGTGCTGACTGGGGTGCAAGCAGGATGATGTTTTTATCCCCATCCTACCAGCCAGGTGATCCTGCGACCCTCAGAAGTGCTTGTTGCAAGTTCACTTGCTGTAAGCAGTGGCTTAGAAATGTCCTCCTTATATCTTGTTCTCCAGCTGAACAGACCTCCTTCTCTCTGTTATGGTGGACTGGCTGAGCATTTATGTAGTTTCACAGTACCACTACATAGTCTTACCAAATACAGAGTAATTACAGATGTGTAATGCTAGCTGACAAATCCACAAGTGCAATATTGGATGCTAGCCAAGATATTTTTATTAAAAGATGTACAGATAAGAATATGCTAAAATGTAAGGCTTAAATAAGACTGGTGGTAATTCCAAAATCTACTGTTTTATCTGAGCTTTATAAACTGGATGTGTACTTGATGGTCATCTTTTTTGTTTGATGAGGGGAATATTATAGGTGTATATAGTGCTTGACTGCTCATAGGCTTATTCTTAGAGAAAAATGAACATCTTGCTCTAAAGCCACATCCTCACCCCCTTTTTTCAAAACTGGGACAGACCTGACTTTTCCTCAGTCAATTAACTACACTATTTTTCCATTGACACTTGCAAAGCAAGGATAGCGGCAGTTTTGTTACAAATACTCCAAGTTCCAGAGTTACGGGTTGTACAGTGAGAACTTCTAATGAAACAATTCGCTCTTCCTTATAAGAAGTAAGGAATATGTATTTTTCTCTCTCTCCTACCTTCCCAAATGTCAGCTGTTGTATGTACTTTCTGTGAGACTAAAAAAAGAAAAGACAACTAGTGGAGAGATTATTTGTTGGCTTAGTAGATTAGATACAAGAGCTTCTGCAAATTAAAAACAAAAGCAGCTTTGCAATGTACTTTACTCTTTCTGGAAACAAAGATCATTCTTTTCCTTAGCATAATTAAAAATAAGAAAGTATGCAGAGCAGTGTGTAAGTAAACTTGGAAACAGTTGTTTTTCCATTTGTCATTTTCTAGGAAATATTTTTATATTCAGGGTTGGGTCAATTTGTGGTTCTTTTGGGAAATTGTTTATGTTAATAAGGAAACTACAGCATTATGATCTTCTTCTTCTTTTAAAATAGTACTAAACATGAAAGTGAATGCATAACACTGTTTAACACTACACAATAATCCCCATGTATTTTTTAATGTATTGCTTACAGTTCTAACTTCATTAACATTTGTTCTAATTATGCAGGATTTTCCTTGCAATTTATTATAAAAAAGTGTGAACACATTCTTAAAAGGTAAAGTCTGTTCTTTTGAACTGATTAAATCCCTCGGGCTATAATACATCTCATTAAGCTGGTGACATTAAAAAGACAGAAAGAGAGAGAGAGAGAGAGAGAATAATCTTTAGTAAAGAATAGGTTCAAAATATAGTATACGGTTGATAAGACAGTACTAGGACAGAAGTAGAGGTGCGTGAATGCAAGACACCTGACAATAATCCTGATTATGTCACCAGGTATTTTACAGCTACATGTTTTTCACAAATACCTTTTTCTGTAGTAGTACTGATATTTTACAAAAAATGGTTTAGGGGCTATTGGTGAAGTTTTAGTTTTGCAATTACAATTTTATGTAGCGGGATTATCTGCTAATTCAGGCCATAGTACAGAGTTATCACCCATATATTTACAATTTCATTTCTTTATGGAAAAAAGAACCCTGTCCTAATTGTGTGTGTGTTTTTCCTTTTATACCTGCCTGACTCTCACTGTCCTTGAAAATCAAGTGACAAGGAACTGAATATGAGGGCATGAGATGTGTCCAAAGTGCAAAGCCCACAATGAGGAAGGAAACCACACAGACATAGAATCAGCTGTCTGATTAACTGATTTTCATAAATTAGGTGAAGAGCAAGATGTTAACTGTAAGACTTCTGTCTATTTGAACATCAGAGTGTTAATGTGTATATAACATGGCACATTGTGATACTGGCAGCCAACAGAAATAAATATGGCTGTTAAAACTGTAAGGAAAATATTACATCAGCAGTAATTCTGCCACTGTGTGATTCAACAGTCTGAATTGTTTTGGCTAGCCCCACCTAGAATAGATCCACTGAATCAATTATTAAATGACAAATTAGCACATAGATAAACACCATTGACTTAATGGGTTTACAATAGTCAAGACAAACAACAGGATTCAGGCCAGTGTGTGTGTATGTAAGAGAGAGAGAGAGAGAGAGAGCGAGAGAGAGAGAGAGCAAGCTTGATGATTCGTATGGAAACAGTTTGGAGAGCAGATATTATATACCTTTAACTGAAGAATAGTACACTTCTTCTATCTGGGATGGTCATCTTATTCCACCAAATACACAGCTTCAAGACACATGGAGTAATGAGAGATGAAGGGGATACCTGCTTAACCAGCCACATCAACTGAATCAAGCCTGGAAAGCAATTGTGTGACAGATGTTGCAGTCAGATCACCCTCACATCTCTCTCTCTTTCTCTTCCTCTAGCCATTTCTGCACTAGACTGTTCTAATGCTATTATTCCACTTTCAACATCCTATGGAATCCTGCGGTTTTCAGTTTAGGGAGGGGCCTAAACCCTTCCCTAAACCCTCAAAGGCCCCTCCCTAACCTGCAAACCTCAGGATTCCATAGGATGTTGAAAGTGGAATAATAGCACTGGAACAGTCGCGTACGGAAATGGCCTCTCTCTCAGTAGGTGTGACTGAAGTTTACCAAGTGAAGACATAAAAATCAGGTAATCACTAGCAATTGGTGGAGTACAGGGAACAGTGCTATTCCATTATTCCAAAATCTACTTGAGAATATTCAAAGACATAGCCATGTTAGTATCTATCAGTATTCATGGGGGATCTTGTAGCAACTTCAAGACTAACAGAAAAGGTTTATAACATAGGCTTTTGTTGGCTCAGTCTGCTTGTGATGAATTAGACCGAGTCTACAGAAGCTTACGCTACAAACCTCTTTCAGTTAGTCTTGAAGGTGCTACAAGATCCCTTGTGTATACTTGAGAATAGTTTTTGTTGTTAACTGCTGTCATGTTGACTTCAATTTATGCTGACCCTAGATATGAGAGATACCCTACTATCAACAGTCCTTCTCAGGTCTTGCATACTCAGGGCTGTGGTTTCCTTGATTGAGTCTACAATCTGGAATACGGTCTTTCTCTTTTCCTACTGCCTTCTACCTTACCAAGCATTACTGTCTTTTCTCATGGTATTTCCAGAGTATAACAGTTTAGTTATCCTAGCTTCTAGGGGGAGTGAAGGGTTGATTTGTTCTAGGACTCATTTTTTGTCTTTTAAGCAGTCCACAGTATCCATCAACTCTAAACCTGCTGTGGCACTTTCTTCCTTGATTCTCTTTAATAACCATTCCAAGTCTTTGCATTTTCTGCTAGTAGTATGGTGTCATCTGCATATCTTAAAATGTTGATGTTCTTTTCTCCAGTTTTTAATGCCTCCTTCCTATGAGTCTAATCCTGCATTATGTATGGTATGTTGAGCAGATAGGGCTGTAAAAACTAGCCTTGCCTGATCCCCCTGTCAATTGGAAACTATTCTGATTATCTATATTCTGTCCTGATAGTATCCTCTTGCCATGAGTACAGTTTACACATCAAGACAATCAAATGTTGTGGCACATCCATTTCTTTAAGAGTGATCTGTAATTATTCATGATCTACACAATCAAAGGTTTTGCTATAATCTAAGAAGCACCAACTGATTTTCTTTTGAAATTCTTTGTTGTATTCCCTTCTCTAATGTATGTTTGCAATATGCTCTCTAGTGCTTCTTCCTTTCCTGAACCAAGCTTGGACATCTGGCTTTTCTCACTCCAGGTATGGTAAAGGTCTTTATTGTAGAATTTTGAGCAACACTTTGCTTGCACAGGAGAAAAGTTATATTACCATAATTTGGTATTAGCTAGTTCAGAATGCAAATTTGTTTAGCTCATATGTCCTTGTCTGTATTGTGAATAGAATGGGCCGACCTTCCCACAAGATCTGTTGTTGGAATATAAAATAAGGCTGTGCACAGATGCAGTTGGTAATGAGAGAAGCAGATTTCCCATAGTCAGTAGCTCTGTACTTGCACACAGAATTTATTTAACAAGAACCTGACATTCTTGTTGATTGCTGAACTATATAGTAACCACCTGTTGGTGACTATCTTCTTTTCTGGTCTATCACCTCTGTTGTCATTAATTTGCAAATGTTTAAAGCAGTTGCTGTCACACATTCAGAATTAAGCCACACTCTTTTTTTCCCCAGGCATGTTTGTTTTTTGTGGGGGCAGAAGCCTGTTTCTTTGGAGCTCTTTACTATGTTTAATGCTGAGAAATATCAAGCAGGGCACATGCATATGGTAAGCTACACCATTATTGCATGAGAGAAAACCCAGAAAACAGATTATAGCCAAAATCCTATATGAACTGTTATGTTATACCTGTTATACCTAGCTACATAGCAGAGGCACAAAGAAACTGTTTTACTGAATTTCCTAAAGGTGTAACAGGACACTGTCAAAGGTGCCCAGTGCACATTGGCACTGATGTGATGCACATTGGCACTGATGCAATGCATATCTCATTGTGCATTGGTCCTGCTGTGCATTGGTCCCATTGTACATCAGTCGCTTTGCTGGCTCTGCCATTTAGTAAGGTAACAACAATCTTCTGCCACATATGGATGTTAAGGTACTGCCCAATTCTAATTTCCACAGATTTAAGTCCATTTTTGAAGATGTAAGATCCCAACAGGATTCCTGTTTATATATTACCCAGGCACTTAGCAATCTCATAGCTTCTAAACCAATTACAGGCTGAATTTGGGGGAGTTCCACTATTGTTTGCTGAAAGGAGTTCTGAGAATTCTGTTCCAGTAGCTGTTGCTAGTTGGATTGCATACAAACTGTGAGTAAACCAGTGGTGAGTTGTGGCAGCTAAATTCTGCAGAAATCTTTAAGTGAGAGTCTGAATGTCTTCCACAAATTAATGTGTTCCAAGATACTATATGTTCTGCTAATGTAGTTACCTGAGAAGGGAAGGCAATGGTGGTGTGTGATGGCATATGGTGACAGCAAGGGGAGGAGAAGGCCAGCTGTGAGCTATCTTTCTTATGTGTGGTCTCAAGGAATACGGTACCTGAAAAAAAAAATCTGTGCTGTGACATAGGCAATTTTCTAAACTAACTCTCCCATGGTGCCTTAACTCTGTAGAGTCCCAAAAGCCTGACATTCAAGAAAATGTGTGGCTTAGAAATGACTTCTAGAGGCTGGCATGTCTCATCTCACTCTTCCTCTGCCATGATTGTTCTTCTGCTTGTACAAGGAGATCTTGGATACTTCCCAGTGGGATTGTGAAAATGGCCAGACTGCTTGTTCTGTGGCCATTTTGTGGGCTGTTTGCCACTGTAGGAAGGATCCTTTCTGCTAGTCAGGGCCAGAATGCTGCATGGGATTATGTATGCATAATTGCCATAGTTACAATGCTATGCAGTGAATCACAACCCAACCCCCATCTACCAGTTGTTAGGCTTGAAATTTGGTGCTCTGTAACTTGCTATAGAATTAATACTTGTAATAATCATTAACTGTGATATTAATTGGCATTTTAGACACTCAGGACTCATCAAACAACCTTGCCTTAGAATTGTTTGTCCTGCCTAGTACATGTCAATGATCAGTATGTACAAGCAAAGGACTGTTGAAATGTCAAGAGATGTCTTCAGGGACGACCCAATGAATTCAAATTACAAGAAAAGAGATTGTGATTAAACATTAGAAGAACTCTGTGATGGTAAAAGTGGTTTGACAGTAAAATAAACTGCCTTGGAAGGAGGTGGACCTCCTTTGTTGCAAGCTTTTAAACAGAGATTGGTTGCTCGTTTCTGGGGGGTACTGGAGCAGTGATTTTCTCCATGGCAGGGAGTAGGACTGAATGGACTCTGGGGTCTCTTCCAACTCTATGACACTATGACCAAGTTAGGTTTCATTTTACATTTTTATTTAGAGGGATTTTAATTCTGTTCTGGGGTTACCATGGATTTCATATGCCTTGGCATTGCACTGTCATTCAAGGGAAATCCCACAAGCGTCATTAAGAAGCCTGACTGCATCATATCCCTCTTCACCATTGGCATAGGGCTTCCTTGGCTCTGCTATGTAATATCTTTTGGGCCATAAGGATTTCCATTTTCACATGCTTTTAAAGTGTTCTAATGTGAATGCTCATATCCATTAGCACATTGCAACTGAAAGAACAAATACTACTAATGGGTATTAACATATAGTGTAGGATTTTAAAACTCTCTTAATTCTTCAATTGCTTTTAAAGCCATAAAATTGCATGAGACATTTATTCACATTAGCTAGAAACAAAAATTTTTAAAAGAAGATCAAAACCATTCCAAACCAATGTATTTTCAACTAAATAAATAAATAATAGTAATAATAATAATGGTCGGAATTCACTAAGGCCATTTCTGCATGGGGCAAGGGAATCACCCCGTGCCATTACTTACTGGACTTCTTGGCTCCCCGGTCCGGTCCGTGCTGCTTCGGAGCAGTGCGTGGTTGTTGCTCTGCACTGCTCCGGGGACAAAAATGACAGCTTCCGGTTGGTCGAGGGTCTCGGCCAACCGCTGAAGCTCGCCAGCCTAAAGCCCACCCCCTGCAGATCACATGCTTGCACTGGTGCGAGCCTGCAAATCTGCACCAGAGAGTGGGGACGGAATGGTGCGCTCCATGCTTTTGAGAGACCTGTTTTAAGCGGTCTTTCAAAAGCACGCTTGACGACCACTTGGGGTCATTCTGGAGCGGACTGAGGTGCGGATCTACGTTAAGTAGGTCCAACCCAGTCCGCTTCCAGGTGCAGACATCCTCCCTGGAGGACGCTCTGCACCATTTCTATTAGCCCATGCAGAAATGACCTAAGGCAGTTATAAATTAGTAATCTCTTTTGCTACATAAGTACATTGTGTCTCCTAGTTTGATCGCATCCCATCTTCATTTATCTGGTAGCAGCTGCTGTGAACAAGAAGGGTCTGTTCTCCTGTCAATCAGGAAACAGCTGATTGGCATTTACACTCCTTCCTGGGAGCCATTCCCCTCAGAGATCACCATCAGCTGCACACAGAGTAGCTTATGGATCAACACAGCCATCTGAATGTTTAAACTCTCCTTAGGTCTTGCTTGAGTTTTTCCTTAATCATAGAATCATAGAATCATAGAACTGGAAGTGGCCTGCTGGGCCATTGAGTCCACCTGCCGGTTCCGTGCAGGATCTCCTACTAAAGCATCTCCTGAAGATAACTGTCTAGAGTCTCTTTGAAGATGTCCAGAGAAGGAGACCATATCAACCTTCTAGATAATTGATTCCATTGCCAAAACTGCTCTTATTGTCAAGAAGTTCCTTCTAACATTCAATCGAAATCTGCTGTCCTGTAACTTAAAACCATACAGCTGGTCCTACCAGTAGAGAACAAAATTGTCCCCTCCTCTTTATAAGAGCCCTTGAGCTATTTGAAGAGTGCAATCATGTCACCTCTCAATCTTCTCTTCACCAAGCTCCTTCAACCTTTCCTCATACAGCTTGCTCTCCTTACCTTTTATCATCCTTGTTGCCTTTCTCTGAACATACTCCAACTTGTCAATATAATTCTTAAAGTGAGACACTCAGAACTGAATATAGTATTTCAGATGGGGTTTGGTCAGCACAAAATATAGGGTGACTATTTACTTCCCCCAACTTGGAAGCCATGCTTTTATCTTTGCAGGCTCAAAAAGCATTTGCTTTTTTCTGCTGCAACATCACACTACTGGCTCATATTCAGCTTATGATCAACAATAATCCCAAGGTTCTTTTCCCATGTAATACTGCTGAGCCATGTATTTTCTATCCCATAGCTATGTTTTTTGTGGCATAAAATAGAATAGAATTTTGCAGTTGCCTCTACTGAATTTCACTTTATGAATGTTTGCCCAATTTTATAGTTAATCAGTTTGAATTCTGTCTCTATCTTCTAATGTGTTAATCACCCCTCCTAATTTTGTATCATCTGCAAACTTAATAAGGATTCCCTCTACCCCATCACCTTAGTTATTGATAAAACTGTTGAAGAGTAATGGCCCTAGGATAGAACTCTGAGGCATTCCACTCAAGATCTCCTTCCAGTTTGATGCACAGCCATTGATGATGACACTTTGAGCATGGTTTTCCAACCAATTTTGGATCCATATGATGATGTTTCTGTCTATTCCATATTTAATCAGTTTGCTAATCAAAATATTATGAAGAGGCTTATCAAATACTTGCTGAAATCTAGATCAATGACATCCACAACATTCCCACCATCTACTAAACTGTTGACCTGATCAAAAAAGGATATAGGATTAGTTTGGCATGATTTGTTTTTGACAAACCCATGCTGGCTTCTCTTGATCACTACATTGTCATTAAGATGCTTGGAAACAGACTCCTGTATTATCTGTTCTAATATCTTTCCTGATATTGAGGTCAAGCTGACTGTTTTTGCCTTTTTTGAAGAGAAGAACAATGTTTGGTTGTCTCCAATCCTTTGGCACCCCACATATTCTCCATTATTTCTCAAAAATGATGGCAAGTGGTTCTGCAAGTACATCAATATTGGGTTGCAGTTCATCTGGTCCTGCACATTTGAACTCATTTAAGTTAAATAGATGATTCCTTACTAACTCCTTACCAGTTTTGATTTACAATCCAGATTCCTGGCCAAGGTCTCTGCTGATGCACGGAAACACACAGTCCTATTTTTATGAAACAAAATAAGTATTGAGTAGTAATGCCTTTTTGTTGTGACCAATTACCATCTATTCATCCTTGTTGAGCAGTGCCCCCCCCGCATTTCCGTGATCAATCTCTTGCTTCAAGCATATTTGAAACAAAAACAAAAACAAAAAACAAAACCTTCTTGTTGTTTCTTGCTTCCATAGCCAGTCTCAAATCATTTTGAGTTTTAGCTTTCCTTACACTACTCTTGCACGGTTGGACTACACATTTGTATTTTTCCTTAGTGATTCTTCTTTCCTTCCTTCTTTATACATGCTCTTTTTTCCTTTTCATTTCTGTCTGAAGTTTGATCTGCAGCCACATTATCTTTATCAGTTGTTCTCCATTTTTCCTCTTGCATGGAATTGTCTGTGATTGTGCTTTTAGCAACTCCTTCTTCATGAAATCCCAGCCACACTGGATGTCTTCTCTTCTTTGGTATCTCTAGCTATGGGATTCTGCCCAGTGTTTCTTTGAACTTGATAAAATTAGCTTCCCTGAAATCCAAGGCTCATATATGGCTACATTCTTCTTTAGCCTTTCCCACAATCATGAATTCTAGCATTATATGGCCACTTTTACCTTAACTTTGAACTGTTTTGATTCCAGTGACCGATTCCTCCCTGTTGATTAGGATCAAGTCCAGGACTGCTGATCACCTTGTTCCTTCCTCCACCTTTTGAAAGTGTAAATTATCTGCAAGGCACATTAGGAATTCATTGGATTGCCCATGCTTAGCAGAATTAGTGTCTCAGCAGATATCAGGATAACGGAAATCCCCATAACTACCAGTTCTTGCATCTTGGAGATTTCTGTGAGTTGGTTCTGAAAAGCACTATCCACCACCTTGTCTTGGTTTGGTGGCCAGTAGAACACTCCTACCACAATGTTGTTTTTATTCCTTTCTCCATCTGTCTTTACTCAAATGCTCTCAACTGGTCTAGTCTGATCATTTGAGACAATTTATGTTTAAGTGAATTTGTCTTTGACACTGCCATGTCTTAGTCTCAGGACACAAGTGCAGACACAGACAGGGCCTTTCCCAACAGCCACAACACACAGGCATGAATGGGATAATACTTACTGCAGCCCAGAATAGCTGAGACAGGGAGGGCCCAAAAGACACTCAGAGCACTTATATAGGAAAGACTCATTAATCAGACAACAGCTGGGAGAGATTGCTGGCCAAGAAATGTCAGAGACTAGGCAGGGAGAAGTCCCTTGCAGACAACTGCCCTTTCTGGTGGAAGCAAAGCATTCATCTTTTGATCCTTGACTCATGTTCTTGAAGGATCTTGAACCTTGCTTTGTCTGCTGACTAAGCTACTGGATACTCCTTTGAACTGACACCCTGAATTTATTGCTGATCTGGACTAGTAGAACAAGAATGGTAATTGTTTGACTGATAAGCTTCCGTAAACCTTGACCATTGCTGCTACTATAGACCCTGCTTAAGGACTCTGAACCTTGGCTGGCTTTCTAAACAGGACAGACATATAATGCTGTTCACCCTCCTTTTCTTTTCCATCTAAACTTTTTGATCAGCTTATATCTTTCTGTTATTATATCCCAGTCATGGGAGGCATTCCACCAAATGTCTGCTATATCTATGAAGTCATATTTACTCTCCTGCACTAGGACTTCAAGCTCTTCTTATTTGTTCTGTTTCTTAAACTCTTTGTATGAATGTATTGACATCTAAAGCCTTGTTTTGTTCACAGTTGGTATTTTGTTGTGAGTTTTATTGTGGTTCCCATCCTGTCACTTAGCTTCACCACTAGAATTCACATCCTTCTGTTTAGAGGTTGCTTTTGGACAGATGTTTCAGCTATTATCTTCAACCCCCTAAAGATTTAGTTTAATGCACTCTTCATCAGATTCACCATGCTTCTGCAAAGACATTCTTCCTGGTCTTTGTGAGGTGCAGTCCATCTGTAGCCAGTAGTCCTTAATCTGAAGAGTTAAGCCCATGGTTTCAGAATCCAAACCTGTTCTGTCAACACCATCTGCATAGACAGTCATTCACTTGCAGTATCCTCCTGTCCTCATGCAGTCTTTTGTCTTTCACTGGTAGAACCAACAAGAATATCACCTTCACCCTAAACCATTCATCTTCCTTCCCAGACCTTTATAGTCTAGTCAAAGGTGTTCTTCACAATGTCACTGGTACCCACATTAATAGGAGAAATGGGCAGTGATATGTGTTTTTGATGAGTTTCAGCAAGTTGTCAGTGATATCTCGAATGTATGCACCATGGAGACAGCACACTTCCCGATTCATCTACTCTATCTGACTGACAGTTCCCTCTATATCCCTGAGTAATTAGCCTCCTACCACTAGCACCATTCTTCCTTGGCTTGCAATGCCTCTTGTTGCTGCTCTCCTATTTGAGCATCTTCATCACCATTATCCTCAGGAGGATGTGTGAAGCAGTTTCTTAGCTAATGTGGTTCTGAATCCATTGTGTACAGTTTGCTCCTGATAGTGATTCTGTTCCAGGGTGCTTCCTCAGTTATATTGTCCTCTTCATTTTCCTTGACAGTTTCTTCCTGTTGATTCTGTAGAATCAATTCTCAATTTGCACAGTGTTTAGGTACCCTGGAAGCGACTTGTCTCAGGACTCTCAGTACGTTTCATTATGAGCTTCTGTAACATCACTGGCAGAGAGAGGAGAGTGTTGTGAGCATGCAGAGGAAAAAGGAGGGAACTGAAAGGGAATGCTGTGTGCAGTTTCAGAGTATTACCCCAACGTGTGGGTGACTCAGGGGTCCACCCATGATGCTAGTACCCCTGCCAAAAGTTGGGAAATTATTAGCTCAATTAGAAAGTCTGTGAGAGGAGGTAACCTAACAAGGTCCTGCTAACCCTATCTCTCATCCTGATCTACAACAACCACAAAGTTGTTTTGACATTGGAAGGTAAAAGGTCATTCATGCTTTCTTGAGCTCATTGGAGGAAAAGAAGGTTATACATGTACCTACTAAATAAAAATAAATAAGATTGTGAATTGCATTTGTACTTTTTGACTCTCTTTTTCTCATGCATCTGTCTTTGTTAAGTAAACATAATATTCATTACAAAGACTTATATATGTAGTGAATTTTACTATACAAATACACATGTTTGTATGTTATATATTTAGTGTTTGTGTGTAAACACACACACACACACATATATACATATCTGTGTTTATTGATGGATAGATTGCATTCTTTGCAGCAGACATCTGACTTTTATTATGCTAGTTTACCATGTAGTATGCATTTTGTCAGTCTGATATGCCCATTGCATGTATTTTAGTATCAAAGTCCATATAAATATACTGAATACTTTCTAAAATTTTAGCTACACAACTTTTTTGCATCTGTTTTTCCAGTAATGAAACACAAAGCTTGTTCTGTGCTTTTTCCCCCCTTTGGAATTCAAAATTAATAAAAAGAAAATACATCTGCAAAATTATTATTACAGAATATATTATTAAGGTATTTAGATCTGAGTTTTTGACTGAACCGCCAAAGAGCACACCTAATTCCCTTCCCATTCAGAAGTAGAAACTATTCAAGCTCTGAAGTCATAAAACTTCACAATGTATAGATCTTGCTGTTCAAGAACACATGGAAAATGTATTAGGAAAACAAGACATCTCTATTTTCCTACTGTTGTGAAGATTTATATGGATATCTGTGACAGATTCTCCTGGGTAGCTCAGAACAGGTTAAAGTGCAAGCATAAAACTTCATTATTAAATGTCTTTTAGCTGCACTGGAAAGACTCCATGGAACCTTTTGTGATCCACATATAAGATTCATTGTACAATATTTCAATTAAAGATGTTTTGGTTTTAAAAGCCAAGTTGCTTCTGGTAACTGAAGGAAATCTCAATAGTAAAAGCTCTTCCTTGCAATATGATAGTTATGTCCCATGGGTTATTTACTGCTATAGAGTATTATCGTATTCTTACTGTATGCAGTCAAATCAGAATGTATCTAATTTTCCCCTTAGCAGGTCAGTTTGTGCATGTCCAAATGTCTCTGCAAGCTTTATAAGGACAAAGAAAATTCTCTCATATAGATAGACAAAAATATCATCTAGCACTGCATAGCATAGCTTGAAAATTTATACTAAAAAAAAAAAAAAAACAATCTCAGCAAACTTAAGTTTTTCACTTCCTTACCTAAGTTTCAGAATCTGATTCTACAATATATCACTGATTAGAAAGATTTGCCTCCAGTTTACAGTGCTATTTAAGTCACAGCCCTAAACGATCTTACCTGGAAGGAAGTAATTTTATGTCAGTGCAACGTATTTCTTAGTACATGCATATTTCTTAGTACTTAAGACTGCACTGTGAAGCTACAATCTAGGCACCAGAAAACTTTACCTGGGAGCATCCTTTTGAAATGAGTGGCATTTACTTTTGAGTAAAAAGCTCTGGACCTGAATGTGTGTTTGCTGGGTTGTCTGTGGGGTTTATTCAGTTAAAATATGCACACCACAGACACACATACACCACCAACTTGCCCTAAGTAAAATATTGCTTCCTCAATCAGATCATCGCCAAATGCACTGTTAAGATTTTTAGAAAGTTTTTAAATGGTTTCCACGTTAAAAGCATTTTATGTAGTCTGTTCAGTTACCTTCTTGGAACTGTCCATAATTGCTTTCCTGGACTGATGCTGACACAAATATTGCTCTTGCCCGGCTGCTGCCTTTTCTACCAATGGAGAGTTAAATCTGTGTCCTGATATTAAGAACAGATACTGGCTTTGAATAGGGCATTGTTTCATGGCCAGATCAGTAGCTGCTACCTCCTGTTTCCTTGCAGTTTCCATTAAGATTTGGACAACATGACAGCACAAAAGGGAAACAGAAGTTTGAGTGCAAGCTCACATCTGCATTGTATTTTTGCTTTCTAATGTTCATTAAGTCTTCTGCCACTACAAGATATTCTTCCATTTTTGTTCATGGTAACTAGCAGAGAATTACTTTTTGTTGATGTCAGCCTCTGTTCTTTATTTTAATGAGAATGCCAGCTCTAAATCCCTTCTGATCACTTTTTATTTCTTACTGGGACTAAATAAGGATATTCCCAGTGGTATATTAATCTCAGTTGGCACTGTTTTAATCAACTCATCTCAAAGAGGCTATGGACTCACAAGCAGCCTGCCACCCACTTGGGCTCTTTCTACGCTAATAGGGTTGACTATGTTACATAGAACGTTTGCCGCTTGCACTGTAATTTAAGCCAAGCTGTTTTTTGAATTCATGCTTTCACCGCAGGCACAGAGAGAAAGTTGTCTTTTTGCTTTGTTTTCTAGCACTGAGGCTGAAGAACGAAACCAGTAGTAGCACAGTCAATGGTCTTAAAAACACATTTAGTACCTGTTTAAAAACAGCATAGTAATTAAGTCTCTACTCTATCCCTGTTCAACCCTTTGGGGGGAAAAATCTTCATGTTTTGTCATGGGTTAAACTTTGTTTAAACTAGCAGAGCCAATAAGGAAATAATTACAGGATGCTAGCTTTCAAAGTGTCTGGGTTTGCCAAATAAGTTTATCTTTTTTTAAAAAGGGGATAAAAATCTTGCTAAACCTTAAGCCAAAATGTTAAACTAAAACGGATGGCCATTTTCAAGCTTTCCCCTTTTTTCACTGGGCTTACTTTGATGAATTTTTGTAGCCAGCTTCTAAATTTTTTTAAAAAATTTTTATTTTATTTTGTTGCTCATGGTGACATGTGAAGACTGTATGTTTTCAATTTGCTGGGAGCTCTACAGCACTCTTGTTGGGTTTTGGGTTTTTTAATAGCACTTTTAAAAAGCATCAATAATCTCCATTTGGTAATAAGAAAATATATGAACTGACAGGTAAGATATAATTATAGTGGATATTCCATATGAGAAGAAAGAGGTGACTCTTAAAGTCATCTCAGCAGTCTGTTTGCACTCATTTCATTCATAGAAATGATAAAGTATGTGTGTGTGTGCACGCACATGTGTGCAACTGTGCATGTGCATCTGTGCATGCTGGCACTTAAGGCTTAGAACAAGTCTGGAAAAGTTGTTACCAGAGATTTTATATAATAAAGGCAATGGCCATTTGCACTAAAGTTTGATGGTTACCTACAAACTAGAACTTTCACAGTCTTATGTCTAATAGCCTGATGCATAACTCGTGAAATGAAGCACGATTTAAGTCAAAGCAGTCCTATTGAACTAAACTGGTCTGATTTGGTTTAAGTTTTAGGATTTCAGCTTTAACTGGATTTGATTTGCTTGGCTACAGATCAGTAGCAGGTTCAGGATGGTTCATAACGCATGTGATACCATTCGAAAAGGTTTTAAAACAAAGAAACAAATGGAAAATCAACGTAAAGCCAAAGGCTTTCATGGCTGGAATCCATAGGTTGTTGTGAGTTTTCCAGGCTTCGAGGCTGTGTTCTATTAGTATTTGCTCCTGAGGCGAAACATCAGGTGCAAGTACTAATGGAACACAGCCTCAACAGGTGAATTTTAAGAACAAAAATAATAGCAATAGATGATTTACATAATGTTACAGTGGGTGATGAAGACATCAAAATTGTTAAAAGAGTTTCTGTTCCTTGGCTCAGTCATGAATCAAAATGGAGACAATAGCCAAGAAATCAGAAGATTATTAAGATTTAGAAGAGCAGCTATGAATGCATAAGATAAATCCTCAAGTGCAAAGATTATTGACAACCAAAGTCAGAATCATCCATGTTGTAGTATTCTGATTCTGTATATGAAAACTTGAGAGCAAAGGAAGATGACAGGAAGAAGATCAATGCATTTGAAATGTGGTGCTGGAAGGGAGTTCTGAAGATACTATGGTCTGGCAAAAATAAGACCTAGAGAAAATCAAGCTTGAATTCTCAGTAGAAGCCAAAATGTCTGGATAGAAGCTATTGTACTTTGGATATGTCATGACATGACATGACTCAGTAGAAAAGATGATGATGATGCTCAGTAAAATGGAAGGCAGCAGGAAAAAAGGAAGTCTGGTTTTCAAATGGATTGACCCAACAAAGGAAGCCATGGCTGTGAAATTGTTAGCCTCAAGCAGGGTGCTGGTGACTGAGGCTCATGTTCTTTGGTTCATTGGGTCACTGCAAGCTGAATCCAGCTTGATGGCAAATAAGTTCAATTGTGTTATTTCAAGGGGGGGGGAACCATAGGATTGCATTTGTGAAATACAGTCTTATGAAAATTTACCCAGAAGAAAGTTCTATAAACTTAGGGGGTGAGCTTTTGGAGCCTAAAGGGTTGTTTGCTTCTTCTTTTTTTGTTTTTGTTCATATCCCTTCTTTCTCCCACTTCAGGACCAAAGGCATCTTACAACAGAAATTAAAACCATATAGATAAAACCCCAAGTGATAATATTGAAGAACAATGTAAAACAATTAAATAAGCTGTGTTAAACCATGGAATTAAAACAATTTTAAGACATTAAAA
>CAOLHI010005966.1:0-50154 GCA_948474755.1 Ctenosaura bakeri | reverse complement strand
TTTAAATTCCCCAAAAAATTTTTTTTTTTTTTTAAAAAAAAAATTTTTTTTTTTTAAAAAAAATTTTTTTTAAAAGGAAACCCGGAAAAAAAAAATTTTTTAAAAAAAAAGGGGGGGGAAAAAAAAAGGGGAAAAAAAAAAAAATTTTTTTTTTTTAAAAAAAAAAAACCAAATTTTGGGGTTTTTTTTAAACCTTTTTTTTTTTTGGGGGGGACGGGTTAAAGGGAAAAAAAGTTTTTTTTGGAAAAGGGGGGGGCCCCCCGGAAACTTTTTTAAAAAAAATTAATTTTTTTAAAAAAAAAAATTTTTTTTAAAAAATTTTTTTTTTTTTTCCCCCCCCCCCCCAAAAAAAAATTTTTTATTTTTTAAAAGGAAACCCCCCCAAAAAAAAATTTTTTTAAAAAAATTTTTTTGGGGTTTTTGGGGGGGGTTTTTTTTAAACCCCCCCAAAAAAATTTTAATTTTTTTTTTCCCCCAAAAAAATTTTTTTTTTTGGGGGGGGATTTTTTTAAAAAGCCTTTTTAAAAAAGGGGAAAACCCCCCCCAAAAGTTTAAATTTTTTTTTTAAAAGGGCCGGGAAGGGGGGAAAATTAAAAAAAAAACCCCCCCCTTTAAAAATTTTTTTTTAAAAAAAATTTTCCTTTAAAAAAATTTTTTTTAAAACCCCCGGGTTCCGGGGGGGGTTTTTTTTTTTTTTTAAAAAAAAGGGAAAAAAAAAACCCCCCCCTTTTTCCCTTTAAATTTTTTCCCCCCCTTTTTTTTTAAAAAATTTTTTTTTAAAAAAATTTTTTCCCCCCAAAAGCCCCCCCCCCAAAAAAACCCCTTTTTTTCCCCGGGGTTTTAAAAATTTTTTGTTTGTTTTTTTGGTTTTTGGGGGGGTTTTTTTTCCCCCCCAATAAAAAAAAGGGGAAAAAACCCCAAATTTTTTTTTTAAAAATTTTTTTGGGGGGGAAAAATTTTGGGGTAAAAAAAAGGGCCCCCGGGTTTAAAAGGGAATTAAAAAAGGGGGGGGAAAAAAAAAAAAGGCAAAAAGGAAATTTCCCCCCCCGGGGCGGGGGTTTTTTGGGAAAATTTTTAAAAAAAATTAAAAAAAAATTTTTTTTAAGGGGTTTGGGGGAAATTTTTTTTGGGGGCCCCGGGGGGAAAAAAGGGGGAAAAAAAAAAAGGGGGGGGAAAGGGGGGGAATAAAAAAAGGGGGGGGGGAAGGGGGGTTTTTTGGGGGGGGGTTTTTTTTTTAAATTAAAAAAAAAAAGGGGGGGGGGTTTTTTAAAAACCAAATCCCCCCCAAAATTTTTTCCCCCCCCCCCCCAAAAATTTTTTTTCCCCCCCCTTTTTCCCAAAAAAATTTTTTTTTTTTTTTCCCCCTTTCCCAAAAAAAAAAATTTTTTTTTTAAAAAAAAAAAAACCCCCCCTTTTTTTTTTTTTTTTTTAAAAAAAATTTTTCCCCCCGGGGTTTTTGGCAGTCCACAAGCTATCACTACAAATAACACTGCTTTTGTCTAACTCTGAACTAGATCTACCAAAATGCACATTAGAATGTTTGTAGGTTGAGTAGCAAGAGGCTGTTGTGGGTGAGGAAGTAAAAACACCATGCAAACCACATTGGAGTATAAACAAGGCCACAACTTTATTTATAACTGCTTATGAGATCAGGATCCAGTGATTAGACTGCTTGTAATCTAATAACACGGTAAATTTCTCGTGGTTATCTTACAAAAGTCCACCTGGAGTGACAGCCATGGAATCATAAAGATAGCAAAGACATTTGTGTGGAGCCATCCCACCTGGCAGTGAGGCAAGTCCAATTGCCCCTGAGCTTGGCTTGAGCTTAGTATCTTGTACCCCAAAGTCCTTAAGACATAAAGAGAGGCTGCAAAATTGTTGTTGTTTATTTCAGTTTAATGTTCAATGTTGAAACTATTTTTTACAGTTGCAACTAATCTGAGAGAACCAGCACAGGTTAAATGTTTAAAATGCCAAACTTGAACATGGAAATCCAAGTTTAAATCTTTGTTTTGACATGGAATTTACATGTGACTTTGGGCTGCTACTCCTGTTTTGCAAACCTACCTTACATGTTCCTCCCTTCCTTCTTGATTTCCACGTCATATTCCACCAGTAACACTGCATTCTTCACTCCCTCCATTGCCTTACCTCACACCTTCACCCTTGCTCTGCCTTCCCTTCCTGCCATCCCCTCCCTCCAGCTCTCCCTCATTGCACTCTCCCTTCTTTCCTACTCACTTGCTCACCTTGCTTTTTGCTCACTTCTTGCACTCTGGTGCTCACATGGTCACTTTTTTCCCCTTCTCTACTCCATCCTTCACTACACCTTGTGTCTTTGTAATTTACTTTCCCACCTGTAACCCTCTATTCCCCTCATCTCTCTCCCTTGCTTTATGTCATTGCCCGCACAATGTGCTTCCTTGCTTCTTGCATCATTTGTTCTCCCTTCCTCCCCCCTCTTTACTATACATACATTTACAGTGTGCTCCCATTGCTTCTAGCATTCCCACCACCTGCACATGCACTTTCCTTTCCCTCATGTCTTAAAGATAAGAATGGACTTTCCAAATAGACTTTCTCAGAAGAATGCTTCCACATTTTGCCCTCTATCTGGGTTCCTACAATGTTTGGACACTTACTTAAAACAAACAAACAAACAAACAAACAAAAAACGAATGCTTGGAATCCATGCCAGGTGATTGTCAAAATTTGGCACCAAGTGCCACACCTTAAATCTGAGGTAAAATTTGGCTTAACTTAGCGGTATGGCAACCATAACTAAGCATAACATAATAAGGCAATTATTAACAAGGTACATTGGTGGCAAAGTCATCAAGAACCAGATTACCAGGAGAACAGCCAGGAGCGTCTTATATTCTCTCCAAGTTGACCTGAGTGAAACCTATAGTCTCACTCTTCCCCTAGGTGAAGGACTCACCTCCTCCATGTGTCAGGGAGCCATCTGTTTGGCTGATACCCATAAAGCCTTTGCAAAGCAAATAGATTTCTGGGAAGATGCTGGACCACATCAGTGAAAGGGTTGGAATGCTTCTTCACTGTAGTCCATCTTCTGCATCACTTACAACAGCACAGCTTATCTGATAGAATGAATGTGTGCTTGAAACTTCTGAGGAGGCTTGTAACTACACTCCATTCCAGAATATAACACTGGTGTCATTCCCACCAATTCATGCCACCCCACTGCTCTGCAAAACTGACTTTCTGGGTAAGTCGGAGCCACAACATATTGTGATGTGCATCCTTGTTTCAGACTGGAAGCCCTTTAGGAATGGAATTCAGGAGGACACTCTGGGAACTACCTGTACCAACAGAAAGTTGCTGCTTTTGTTTCCTTGTTGTTGTTGTTATGTGCCTTTAATACCTGACTACTTGTTATTGGTGAATTTGCATTAAGTTGTTGCCATTTTTTTATCAATTGCTGCCATTGCCACTACATGTTTTTATAAGAATACTATATAAAGTTGCTTATTTGGTATGCGGCCCTGAGCTACCAAGCCAGAGTCCACCTTAACTGTATCCTTAAACGAACTGTTGTATTCAATCTACTATCAGATCCCATTCATTAACTTAAAAGGTTAAAAAAAAAATCTCCTACACTGACTTTAGTATTTAATGATATATATTTATATTTGTGGATTTTATGTAGTTCTTTGTAGCTGTTCTTCCAACTCTTAATCTTCTTCCAATTTCTTGGCTACACTTTCCATTTTGATGCTATGACTGAGCCAAGGTATAGTCAATATTTAACAATGTTGATGTCTTCATCACTCACTTTAATGTTAAATAAATCTTCTGTGGTCATTATTTTCATTTTCTTAATATTCAGCTATAACTCTGTTCTTGCACTTTCATCTTTAACTTTCCTTGGTGGCTTGTTCCAAGTTTTAGGTAATTTTTACTAGTGATAAGTAGTCATCTGCCGATTTTAAACTATTGATGTTTCTTTGTCCAGTTTTCACACTTTCTTTCTCCATTCTAACCCAGCTTTCCATATGGTACATTCAGTATATAAATTAAACACACAGAACGATAAATGTGCTACTGTCTGACTCCCCTGCCAATTGAAAATCAGTCTGTTTCTCTCTATTCCTTTCTGATAGTGGACTTCTGCCCAGACTACCTATACACATTAGGACAATCAAACAGTTAAAGGCTTTGCTGTAATTTATAAAGCACAGGCTGGTTTTCTTCTGAAATTCTTTGTGGAATTTCTAACCAATGTATGTTTGATATATGTTCTTTAGTGCCTGTTCCTTTTTTGAACTCAGCTTGGATATCTGATATTTCTCACCCTACAGATGATGACGATGATGATGATGATGATGACATTTATTTATTATATTCTCTTCCCCAAAGGGTGGAACATCAAACATATGCAATCAAAGACAAAGACAAAAAACAAACAAACAAACAAACAAAAAACCCATAATACTATAAATATACATAAAATCCCCAACGTCCCACCAGCCATTACCTACTTCAGCAATCTTAGAACCAACTCAGCAACTTAGCCCAGTGAATCAGAGAGGAAGGTTTTCAACCCCTTATGCAAACATGGAATATTAGTGCAATGATCTGATGGTTATTACTGCTGAATTGTACTCAGTAGCAACAGCAACAGTTGCTGCACTAGGAGGTGGTGCTGTCTCACTGAGGCCATTTCCGCACTACACTCTTATAGCGTGATTATTCTACTTTCAACATCCTATGGAATCCTGGGGTTTGCAGTTTCCGGAGGGGCCAGCTGGCCCCTCCCAAAACTGCAAACCCCAGGATTCCATAGGATGTTGAAAGTGGAATAATCGCGCTATAAGAGTATAGTGCGGAAATGGCCTGAGTTGGGACACACTGCTATAAAGCCTTGTTTCTCAGACTGGGGGAGAGTTGCTCTTATTGATTGAGAATGGGCCGTTCACTGTGGAAATTTCACTGGTACCATAGCTAAAAGTGAACATTGACTTGACATGAACTGGAAAGTGTTCAAAGTAAACCTATATTGGGATTTAAAAAAAAAAAATTGAAGGTGGATTCCAGCATAAAATACTGAAGTAGTTGATACATGTGACTCCTCTATGGACAACTCAAAGTAAGTGATTCTGAGCACTGTGGGGCTTACTTATCTATAAAGTGGCTTGTATGTTGCTCCAAGGAGAAAGGCATCTATCTAGCTTAAGAAATTCAGACAAGAGACAACTGTGCAATTATCAAAACTGCAGAGCTAAATATGTATTGGACTTCACTATACAACCTGTTTCACTCTGGAACTCACCAAAAAAGAAAAGAAAAGATTTTTAAATAAGTCCCTCCAGCCAGAAAGTTATGTATCTCAAAAACTGGACCCCCCTCTCTTCCTGCTCTCTCTCTCTCTCTCTCTGTATATATGTATGTGTGTGTATACATGAAATCCTAGGAAGGTACTCAGGAAAGGATCAAATGCTGTTGGCTTGGCTTGTGCTGGCTATACATGCATGAAAGAGAGCTGAACAAAACATTGTTTCGAAACATAACCACATTGTCCCTTTGCAGCTTTGAAAGCTGACAGAGGGAAGAAATGAGGCAGTAAGAGCTGAGTTTCAGCTTTGCTACTGGCAGGGTTTCCCTCAATCTACCAAACAAGAGGGGGAGGAGAAGGAAGAGGAATCAAAGGTACAGGGGGGAAAGAAATGCATTTCCAAGTCACACTGGCTAAGTTTACAGACTAGCTGTTCTAACTTAAATGGACTAGAAGTAGAAGCAGAAGCAGTAGAAAAAGAACAAGAGGAAGAAGGAGAAGAAGACCTCACAGTTCATTTGCCCATTCTGAAGCCTTTTCTCCCAGTGATGCCAAATACCATAAAGCCCTCTGTCAGTGCTGTGAAATTATTGTATGAGCTGCATATCGGGTACACTATTGTTAATGAAATGCACACAAGATGATAAACAACTTCCTTTTCCTGCTGAAGCCCAGCTGCAACCAGGCCCTGTATCCTTGATGCTGTAAATCAAGCCTTTGTACTCCAGGAGGATTCAATCAGCTGCAGGTGTGGGCCCGCCAAAGCCCGCCTGGGATTAGGTAGCAGCATTTGATATGAGATCCCGAGCAGCACCAGCAATCTACACGCCACATGCGGCCAGCCTTTGGAGAAAGCAAAGGAAAAACGCTGATGAAATGTGGCACAGGACCATGGAATGCAATTTCAAACTTCCACATCTGCAGGAAGGAGGGAGAAAGCAGAGGGGGGGGGAATGGTTCCTAATTTTACAGCGATGATGTCAGAAGGAGCACATGACAGTGAAAGTGATGGGTTAGAGATTAACATTTAAGCGCTTAGGCTGTCATTCCCTAACACAAGCAGTGTAGGAAACACCCCTTTGTCCTATATGCAGGGCATTTCAAAAACAGAAGGCCCAGTTTTCATTGACGCTGCTCACAAAAATATGAACAGCATTCATTTTCGATGCAAATCAGTCAGAATCTAAGTGCACACCCCCTATTTCTTCTCATTCTGTGTACATTCAAACAGGGTTTGGGCCTTTCCCTGTCCCTGCTCACACACCTGTAGAAATTATTTAAAAAATCACAGATCTAACAAATGCTGTCACATCACTCCATTGTTAAACATGCTATTCTTAATTTGTGGAATTTCTTTTTACTGTGTTTGAACACAAATTGTGGACACAAAGAAGCATTCTAAATGGGTCTGGTTTTGTTGCTACTATGAAGATAAAATGCAGAGAAAAAAAAAAACAGAGATCCGTGATATTTTTTTTAAAAAAAAATATCTGTTTTCCATTAGGTTATCTTGATAGCTGAAGTTAAGCATTACTTTTGGCCATATATGATTTAGCTATTATGTCATTAATTCATGTACGATTCATGTACAATCCATCTGAATAATGATTGTGGTTTTCTGCTTTACAAATTCACCTACTTCACCAGAAACCAAGAGAGTCAAATTCCACACGGCATCTGGTTTCCATTTTATGTAATTGCTATTTTCAGGAGTTATAATCATGTGTTATTGTAAGGACCACGATGTCAATCACTCCACTAATGGGGAAAATTCAATGCCTAAATAATACCTAGGAGAACAAGAAACTGACTTAAACAGGTGCATTTAGACACTTCGTTTTAAGTGTAATGCTAGTCTACCAATTTAACTAAATCATTTTAAGAGGAACTTATACTCTTTGCACAACATTTTGTAAGAAGATGTTTAATAAAGGTATACTGAATTATAGGAAATGGTCTGTACCTTAACAGAATAGAGGTTTGTGGATCAAAATGGTATCTTAAGGATCATTGAGCCGGTTTTTCTGGAACAGAACCAATAAAACCACTATGTTGCTAATTCAGTGTGATGCTACAAGAGTGATTATTCGTTGATTATTAGTTCTGTTGATTGATGATCACTTCTGTTTGTGCTCATCATCAGTCTGATTGGAGAGGGCCTTGCAAATAATAGCCTGCTGGTATGTTCAGGGAATATTGATAATGCATGAGACATACAACCTAAAAGTCCATTTGCTTGATTACTTTATTTCAACAATAATACAGAAACAGTGTGGGACAAATTTCAACTAATGTTAGTTTTGACAAAGATGGACATACATATGCAGCAGAATTAACAAGTAGAGTTCCAAAATTCTGGACTACTCTACCATGTCAGATTTCAGGTAAAAGTGCAGTGATCAATAGGAGCCAGCATGAATTGATCGAGAACAAATCCCGCCGAACTAAGCTTACATCTTTTTTTCAATCAGATCGCTAATTCAGTAGGTGGTGAGAATGCTGTAGGTGCCATTTATCTGGATTTGAGGATAGCATTTGATTAGTACCCCCATAATATTTTGATTAGCAAATTGATTAAATGTGGATTAAATGGGAATACTAACAAATGGATCCATAGTTGGTTAGGAAACTGTGCTCAGAGTGTTGTCATCAATGGCTGCACTTCAAACTGGTGAGAGGTCTCAAAGGAGCACCTCAGGGTTTCATTACTCTTCAACATTTTTATCAATGATATGGGTGACAGGCTCAAGAGAAACCTTATCAAGTTTTCAGATAATATAAAACTGGGAGGGGCAACGAAAACATTGGAAGATGGGAACAGATTTCAAAAAGATTTAGATAAACTAGAAAATTGAGAATAAATTAATAAAATGAAATTTGAAGGCAAAGGCAAAAATTTGACATTTAGGCCACAAAAGCCAAATGCAAGGTTGTAGGATGGGGCATACACAGCTTAGCAGTACTACATGCAAAACGGACCTTGGGAATATTGTTGATCATTAAGTTGAACATGTACTGGTAGTGTGATGCTGCAGCAAAGAAGGCTAGTGCTATTTTTGCCTGTATTAATAGAAGTATAGTTTCCATGTCAAGGGAAGTAATAGTCCCACTATATTCTGTGCTGGTCAGGCCTCTTCTAGGGTACTGGGTGCCTCATTTTGAGAAGGTTATAGACAAGTTGGAACATGTTCAGAGAAGGGCAACCAGGATGATAAGAGGTATGGCAAACAAAACATATTAGGAAAGGTTGAAGGAATGGGCTTGCTCAACTTGGTGAAGAAAAGACTGAAGGAGGACATGAACTCTTTAAATACCTCAAGTATTATCACAGAGAGAAGGGGCAAGGCAGTTCTCTGTTGTCCCAGAGGGTAGAACCACATCTAATGATCTGAAGTTACAGGAGAGCAGATTTCAACCAAACATTAGAAGGAACTTCTAACACAGCTCAGCATTGGAACCAACTATCAAGAGAGGTGGTGAGGTCTCCTTCTTTGGATGTCTTCAAAAAGAGGCAGAACAGCTACTTGCTAGGGATGCTTCAACTGGAGATTTTGTAACAAAGCAAGGAGTTGGACTCACTGGCCTTCAAGACCTCAAGCAACTCTATGATTCTATCATTCTACCACATGCCTGAAAGTTTTCCTCCATAAAAGAACTCCTGGCAAGTGGAAGATAGGCAATACAGCAGTTGTTTTTTGTTCCCTAAAGTAGAAAAGGCTATATTATTTAAAGTGAGATATCACTGAAAAACCATATTCCTGACATGCAATAATGGGGTTGTTGTTTGCATGCAACAGTGGCCAGTGGTCTCACCAGAAGGGGCACTTCTCCCCACAGTAACAGTATGAGGTGTCCACTCCCCTGCTAAGACCATTGGTCAGTGGAATTTCATGTGGATATATATATATATATATATATATTTGTATATTTAAGGAAGGAAGGAAGGAAGGAAGGAAGGAAGAGGGCATAAGAAAACTGAAAGATATCCTGCCTAATTTATGCCTATCAATGGAATCAAATGGCAACTATATCTCATACTACATATGTGAGTGAGAAGCAGGGCTGCCAGGTTTTTGCCAGGGCAACATGGGACATGTGAGGCAGGCTTTCATAAGGCCAGCTCAAGTTTCTTAAGAAGAGGGCCTCTCACAAGTTCTCAGGGCTATCATGAGATCTGAAATCTCAGAGGAACCCTCAAACCCATGCACATCTCATAATGGCAGGTCAGCCATCACAAGATGAGAACTTTATTCTGCTGCTCAGCATCAGCCCAGCTGGACAGAGAGAAGGAAGAGTGATATCCTGGCAGCCTCAGTCCCAGCAGATGGACCACCAGCATTTGGCAGGTAAAGCCTAACAGCTGCATCCATTGCCAAATGCCTGGGGATTACACTGGTAGGACTGTAGATGGTGCCTACTTGGCAATATGGGATTTGAGGCCTGCTGTATCACTCAAACAGAGAGCTTGACTCTAGTACCTCAAATATGGGATGTAAAAAATGAGACTCCTCATAATTCTAATGAGAATCAATATTTGAATGTCTCTCTCAAACAAACAAACATGCTGCACTAGGAGTTGAGGAGCATTCTTTGTAAAGCATTCATTTTCCAAAACCAAAATACAGAGATGCCACCATCACTAGTCCTACTCTTCATAATCATTTGCTGTAGCCTAGATATACTATAGATCAGAAAGTGCTTTATCACTTGGTTCTTCTGATTGATTAAACTGGTCCTCTGTTTTTGAGAAGAAAGGGAGAAAACATTCCTTAGCATATAAGTTACTTGACCTAAGAGTTATCTTAGGCATATATTTGGAAACTTACACAGTTTCTGACAATGTAAAGAACTGGAAAGCAGTTTCTATAGCAGCACTGATCATTCCAAACCAGAAAAAACAACCCCGATCCACCATTTAGAAGAGAAAACATGAACAGTTCTCTGCATCAGTAATAAACATATAGGCAAAGAAATAAAAAAAAGGAATGGCTTGGCAATATTACTTTTTTGGGGACTACAGTTCTCAATGGGTGGTTGCCTTAGAGAAGCATTACCTAAGATAAATTATACTTAAATATTATTAAGGATGTCTGAACATTTAATGTAGCAAACAAGGAAATGTAGCATTTTTAAACTACCTCCCAGTCCAGGAAGCTATTTGCATTTGAGGCTAACACAAATGGAGACCCATAAAGATAGAGGTGAAATGGAGGAGGTGAAGGAAGGAAGTGAGCTTGAATCCAGAGATTGGAACAGGGGGTCTCTCTGGTATTTGAAATAGAAGATCACAATCAGAATATTATAATTCATATTTAGCATAAACATAAGTCCATCTTCAACAGACTAATTCACTGTATATTAAAACCTTATCCTCCTCACGTAAAACAAAATTCCTCAGTAATAGAAACTCTATGTCAAAAATGAGACACAATATCAGGTCTGGAAACAAGGGGGAGGGAGAAAGCCAAACATAAAACTAAGTTTATCATTAGATGCAGGGGTGAGAAGTGTGTGGTCCTTGTTAGACTGCAGCTCTCATCAGCCCTAGCCTGTGTAGCCAGTGCAGTCCAACAACATCTGCAGGGCCAAAAGTTCCCCATTTCTGGAATAATAACTCCAAAACTAAATGATGGGATGTATGAACAGAAAAAAAAGAAAAAAATCATACATGAAATTTGACAGGTTTTCTAATATGATGCATATTATGATCATCAATACAGGCAGTTCTGCTGTCCTACATAGAATCACACACTAGCAAGACATCATAGAATCATATACATCATATACCAAGACATAAATTACCTGTATGTATTTGTTAATCAGGCCCGAGAACTAGTCCAGTCATTAGATAGGAGAGCATAGAGAAATGAGTCCGTACACCAACCCACAGGGCTGTCCCAAGACATTCTGCCTGAAACAAAAGGTTTCCCTCTCAATCCAATTCTGTGCACAGAAGACAACTGTATGGGTCACAGGAAAGCATTCTCCACCATACATAATAGGTAGCAAGCTTGCTGAGGTGACAGCATGTGTGGCACACACAACTCTATTGTCCCAACACCTTACTGCCCCCCCCCGCTACCTGGCTCATTCTGCCGGATGGCAGGGCCAGATCTGTCAACCCAGCATCCTGTGTCCTAGGTGACCAGCCAGATTCCTCCAGCAAGCTTACTGTGTATTCTTGTTCTTTGTCCCACAGCGGCTGATACAGTACACTTGAACATGAGAGTTCTGTTCAGCTACCAGATATAACCGCAGTCACCATGAAGTTGTCTAGCACTTTTTAGAAATCAGTCTAGTTACTGGTTATCACATATTTGACAGAAAATGCCCCCAATTAATAATGTATTATGTGAACATCTTGTGTAATTTTTATGTCCTAAAGCTATTATCCATCTATTACATTGGATTATCTTGAATTCTGGCTTTTTGAAACAAAGACTGAAAGTGCAGGACAGTAGAGAAAACTGTTCTTTCTTGAGGTCTTGTGAGTTATCAACTTCAGGATACAAGCTAATGGATCCAATGGATGAAAGACTTTAGTTGTGCTACGAGAAGATCCATTGAAAACAATGGGCTTTTAATCATGATTGCTTTAAATTCCATTGATTTCCATGGATCCACTCTTCCCAGAGCTATATGCAGAGAAAGGACAACCAAAATGGTCAAAGGACTGGAGCAAATCCCTTATGTGAAAAAACGGCAACATTTGGAGAAGACATATATGGAGAAGATAGATAGTGAGCCTCTTTTCTCTCCCTCTTTAATACCAGAAAGCAGTGGGGTTATCTATGGAATCAGAATAGTGGGAGGTCCAGGACAGTTAGAAGACAGTACATCTTCACACCAGAAATAGTTAAACTGTGCAATTCACAGTCACAGAGCTTCAGCCCATAAAACCTTCAATTGCTTAAGCCCAAGATTATCTGAGCCCAAGATTATCTCAGGGATTGGCATGCTCCATCTGTAGGAAACTGGATGCTGACTTTTATCAACATTAACCCCTACCCCTGGATGCTACCATGTATAGGCAGGTGGCATTTGCAGAAAAGGTCTTTTCTATACTTGTTGGACTATTCTTCTGAAAGAGAGGTGGTTGATTATAACTACAGTTATTTAGATGATTCTGAGTTTGATTTCTGGGAGGCAGTACCTTCTGCTGCCTTTGCTTTCAATACTGGTTGCAACCACCATTGAGATGAGTTAGCCAAACGTTAGGAAAAGGTGGTTGAACCTCTTCTACCTCCATAAGAAGGAAGTCCCATTGTTGTCATGGCAAGAAGTATAGTGTCTTGGCCAAAAATGGCTAAGATGGTCAGAGACAGAATGGGGAAGAACAGTCCTCTAGCTGAGATGTCAGGGACACTACCACCTATGGTTCAAGGCAGGCTGAGTTCAGAGCCTGGAAATTATGTGTTAAGAATAATGTGTTATGATAATTTACTTTAACAAAAATAATGAGGGGAAATGACCTCATCTTTTGCTTTTTGCTTAATGGAACCCATACTTTGTTAATTGTTTTTTGGCAAACGGAGTAGTGAGCTTTGAGTTATTATTTCATTATTCTTCTGCCCTTATCTCCATTGATCAGAAATGGCTAAAGCCTGGCAAGGTTTTGCAGTCAAATGAGCTCTGGTTTGTGCCCTGGAAGGTTTTCATGGATTGGGAGTTCTCCTCTGCAGAGTGAAATTTTTTCAAGGAACAAGATGTCTTTCTTGGAGACCAGCTCTGGTGCACATGCTGCCTATAAACTCCTTAAAAAGTAAAGAATAATGCAAATTAAAATTATCATGAGCTAAGGATAATAGTAGATTAAATTTTGGAGCTTATTCACAATTAACACATGAGCTTTTAACATTCCAAGCTCCAGCTATCAGGCAGGAACTGGAAGATGCCTGAAGCCTTTGCCAAGGAGGTCATGAGCTATTTAAATTCCTAGTAGGCTGAAGAAAATAGTCCTAACTCTGTTGTTGTTGTTGTTGTTGTTGTTGTTGTTGTTGTTGTTGTCGTTGTTGTGTGCCTTCAAGTCAGTTTCAACTTATTGTGACCCCACCATATGGTGAACCTACCATGAGGTTTTCTTGGCAAGATTTTTCAGAGGAAATTTGCCTTTGCCTTCCTCTGAGGCTGTGAGATAATGACTTGCCCACTGGGTTTTCATGGGTGGGGTGGGGGTTCAGACCCTTATCTCCAGAATCATAGTCCAGTGTTCACAGAACTATACCTGTCTGGCTTTTTAGGGCCTGGTAAATCAGACAATAACAGTAGTGATAAGAAAACCTAGGGGGAAGTCAAGCAGAAAGGAGTAGGTTAATGAAAATTATGTGTCATCCAAAGACTGGCTTCCTGTTGGTCACATCCAAAGGCTCGCTTCCTGTTGGTCAAATAGGCAAGCACAGGTCCAGTGTCTGCCTGCATATGCCTTTGTGGGATCCTGGCACAAAGGTGTATTCATTACTTCTTCTAAACAATGTTTGCCCTGCACAGACATCTCATTTCTTCCCAGTGGCAAGACCCATCCAGGAGGGCTAGGACGATGCCTTCATCATTGTACATTTTATTTCAGAAACATAGCTGAATGCCCATTGCCCCCCCCCGCCCTCAGCAGGGTGCTAAATAATCATGGGTAGGGGTGGAGAAGGAAGATGACTTTTCAATGTGGAGAAAGAAGGCAGGAGGTTCCATCTGGTGTAAATTTACATTCCACTAACTATAGAGGATCTTGGCTAAACTGTTATGAACTATTTTCTTGCTTGATCTTTTGTGATTTTGTAAAATACTCTGAGAATTATTAATGGAAAAGCTCAATAGAATATTTCAAACAAATGAGCTGATAATGTGACATGTAAACTTGGGCTGGACATCTTATGAGTCATTTAGAACAGATCATGAAACATCAGGATAATTTCAAAACCTATTATGGCCTAACAGGAAGAGCAAGATGGCATCCTTAATCTCATCCCTGTTTCATATACAAAGGCACATTGCATTGTCTGTTGACTCTTTCACCAACAATGGTGATGGGACAAACTTCTACGTATGGCAACGTACCTCCAGTGCAGGGCTGGATGTCTTTCAGTGCCAGAGAGATAATGCTGCCACCTCCCAGCATCTGGTTGTCTATAGAGAGATTCTCATTCTGCCTAATGGTAGGATTTGTTCTCCCAGCTATATATGGTAACCCACCAAAAGCTCAGTAAGCTTTCCTAATAAGTAAAAATTGTGACAGGAGAATATGACAAGTTGTCAAGGAACACAAAGACTACAATAGGTGATTGGTGGGATGCACTTATCATCAGGAAGAGGGATCAAGGGTCACAATTATGCAGATCTGATGTAAGAGAACAGGCAGATGGACCATCTCTGTTGTAAGCCTCTTTCTGGTGATATGATTCAATTGTATTCTTTTTCAAAGATCTAGGATGGGGTGTTTATTTTTTTTAAAAAGTTCTTCAAATTGGCTCCAGCCAAAGTATACAACTCATACATACACTGAGAATACATTTCAGGAAAAGTTGGGCTGAAAGGGACAGGGAATAAAAACTTCCTGATGACACTGGTGGAATAGTCTCTTAAGGGAAGCTGTGGGAGTTGCCTAGAAGAAGACTTCTTAAAACAAGATGAAACAAACCACTTCGGAACATATACTCTGCAGGAAATAATCCTCGATGAGCAGGGAATTGACTTAAAGACCTTCCATATAGATTTTCTATGAGGCTGTAGTATAAAAAAACCAATGTACCAACTCAGTGCAGAAATTAGCTAGCTTAAGAGGATTTGGAAAGTAAACATGTGGATCGCTGCTGGAAATATTCATGTTTTCCTCTCATAGCAGGCCAATGTAAATATTATTTCATATGTTATCAAGTCATTCTAAGATGAAACAGAACTTAGTTTAAGAACAGCCATGATCAAAATCTTACATTTCTCCAAAATAATTTGCACCATAATGTAACATTATCCTTAGGATGTAGATGGCTATAATTATCATTCCTTATTTACAATTTGCCTTCAATAGGAGATTCGAATAAGAGGTGCCCAGTTGTCATTTTAGGAAGGTCATAACAACCTAAATATAGATGGCTTAATCTAATGTCCATCCAGATATGGTAGGCCCACTGATATTAACAGGCTTTCTTAGGCCCTTTCCACAGGATGATGCTCTCATGTGTTGTCCTGCTGCAATCTCAACAATGCCTCTGCCAAGATGGGAGCGTGTCCCCAGCGCTCCTCTCTGTACCCAACTGGCTGCCTGCAGAAGGGAGCATGAGGGACAAGCCCCTTCCTTATGCAGCTGGCCTTGTTCCCATGCTTCAGTGGGGAAGCAAATGTGTGATTGCACTTCTGGCCCTTCTGCGTGACCAGCTGTGATGGAAGGCTCATGCAATCGGGGGACCATTGATGGAGTTTTTCTGTCAATAATATACCCTGGGATCACAGTGACAAGTGGCACAAGAAGCGAGGGGCCACAATGATGTCATATGGCAGCATCATCATGAGGTTCTGCTCCTCTTGTGTCCCCATGCTGGGACAACACCATCCTGCAGAAGGAGCCCTAGTCACCACTGATGTAAATTCCGTGGATTTCAGTAAGTCTCATCTACTCTGAGACCAATTCTGAATTTTGACCAGAGAAAATACAAGGAAGAAAAAATGAAGGAAAAGGGGAAAAAACATCATGATCAGAACCTAAGTGTAGGGGAGTGGGAGTGGCAGTGATGGAGAAAAAATTACATTTGCGATGTCAGGGGCATTCAGGTGATCTGGCCCAAGATGCAACACTGTCACTATGAGGAGATTTGTTGAGGCTAAATTCTTCCCTTTCGTGCTTGTGGACATTTGTAGAAGTTTATTTCTGTGCATGTATATCTAGGTACTTATTATACATGAACTATGTATCTATTATCTGGGAAGATTTACTGGCAAATATTAGGGGCAATGCTAGAGCAGAACAGCAGGGTGAACAGTAAATTGCTGGCCCAGGACTTGGGCAGTCAAACTAGGGCCTGTAGTTTGAGAGACAGAGATTTGTTTCTCTATGCTGTATACTTTCTCAAGAATGAACAGCCCCAGAGTTCTTTGTGCACAGGCAAGAGGAAGGGACAGTTAGTGGGGGGGGGGGAAAGCACTGTAATGGAACATTTATCCAAGTGTGAATGTGAACCAGTGCTGCTGGTGAATAATATAGGCTGCATTCATCTGTGGCCAGCACAAAGCCTTTTTTCATATAGAAAGATGGACAAGATGGTACCCAACACCCACTGAATGTATCAAAAAAGAAAAAAGAACATCATCAAGAGTACTTTCATTAGGACAACCAAAAAAGTAACATAATAGACAATATCCTTTATAGGACTCTTCTTCAGGCTGGATGTTAAACAGAGGAGCACACATACCACCATCACCCCAACACACAGAGACAGTGGCTGGAATTCAGTATTGCATGCATAATGTGAACTGAGACATCTGTAGCCGATCTGTATTCACAGTCCCTACATAGTCTTGATTCTGGCACTAATGCCATGATCTTAACTGTCCCCCCACCACCAAACCTGCCCTGCTGCAACAAGAAAAGAAGATCTGTTCTGCTGGTGATTGAAGTACAAGAAGATGTTTGCACTCCAACTCCTGTTAGCCAGCAAGGCTGTGACTTCTGTGTTGTACCCTTGTTGGCTGGCAGGAGGAGAGTGAAGTTGCCTTCCATATATGCACAGTCACAGCAGAACAGAACTTCTTCTCTTGGTGTGGCTGGTTCCTGATAAAGTAGATAGAGAGGGTTCAGATCAAGAGATGCTACTTAATAACACTACATAACGATGTAGCCTATGCAGAATTCTAAGCAGCATTTTTAGTATGAAGGAATGACCCAGCCTGCTACATGTTGCATAATGGGTGAGGTGGAATGGGATGAGGAACAGGTTGATGACAGCAGGAATTTTGCGGTCTGAACAATGCAGCAAGATATTTTATAGCATTGGCTCTAGGTGGGGCAAACAACATGTAAGCTCTGCTTCAGGTGGTGAAATATCTTGGAAGAATGATTTGGAAATTTGCATTCTTGTAAGAGTGGTGGGAGTCTAAAGTCAAAACTTTAGTAGCAGAAGTCTTCTTGGACCTAGAAGAATGGTGAATAATGTCATTCTCAAAGGAAGCAATGAGTAGCTTTACCAATTTTCCTCCCACTGTAAGAAAGTCTTTTAAAACTGGACAGTTTTCAAATACTATTCACAGTTCAGGACTTATTCTGAGGAGACAAGCAAAATGAAACAAGAGATAGTTCCAGAAGATGTCCCAGATCAGGTGGCACTATATGAATAGTGCTGTGGCTACTGATGCAACTGGACTCAAGCCAAAGGGATGTCTAGCTGTTGACGTGCTCAGAGGAGAAAGGAAAGTCCAAAGCTGCCCAACATATATTATATAGATGTGGAATGTGACAAGCACAAATCAGAGGAAGCTAGACATGGTGAAACAAAAAAAGAAATTGAATGTATAAACATTGCAATACTTGAGGTGGGTGAGCTAAAGTGGACAGGGTGGGGCATTTTGAGTCAGATAATTAAACAGTGTTTTACTCATGAAATGAAATCTAAAAAGAAGTAGGGTGTCATTTATAGTGAGGAGAGATGTAGCAAAAACAGTCAAAGCAAATACAGTTGGTCCTCCACATCTGATGGGCTTAGGGGCTCAAGAATGCTGTAAAAGTGGGGGAAATGCAAATTTCAAAGTGTGTGTGTGTGTGTGTGTGTGTGTGTGTGTAGAGGAAGGGGGCTGAGGCATAGTGGGGAGATCAGGTACCTAGAGTCCTTACTAGGGAAGGGAAAAGAGAGGGAAAAGGGATGGGTCAGCGTGGTGGCGCTACACTTCCTCTCTCATACCCACATTCTTTGTGTGTGGGGCACTAGGAAAGGGTTTGTGATGCTGAGTAATCAGGTTGTGAGCAGTCTTTAACTGGCCAGGCAGTGGCTGATGGAGAGGAAGGATCAGAGGTGGGTTTTGAAAGGGCTGCACAGTCTGATTCAAGCTGCCAAAAGGGAAGGTTCTCCTGGAATAGAGTCACTTAGGGAGGGGCAAGAGTTGGAGAAACTCACAAATAATCAAATCCATGAATGTTATGTTACCCCAAAATATGTGTGACTCAAAGGTCCACCTGCAATGCCAGTGCCTCTGTGAAATAGTAGGAAATATTAGCTTAAAGGGAAGGCCTGTGAGAGGGGGAAAGCTAGAAGGATCTTTTATACCTGTGCATACCAATACTAATGCAGAAACAAAAGCCAGAGATTCAAATATTTGTTTTATTGGGGGAATTAACAATCACACGCACACAAGATCCAAGGAGTCTCACAATCACACAAGGCTTTCAGTTAGCTTTCATTTAGGAAAAGGGAGAAGTTAGGGCAAAGTGGGTGATATTTACCTATCCAGAGAGGAGAGATGAAGTGATGTGGCTCAGACTAGGGACCAAGGGTAGTACAAGAACAGGAACTGGAGCAGCAGAGTGACAGCCTATGTCCAGAGTACTAAGAGCGATCTGGTTCAGAGCCAGGGTTTAAAGACCCTCTGCCCTCATGGAGGAGGTGTTAATCGCCCTCTGGCAGAGTAAAAAATGGGGTCGAGCATGAACTAATGGCCTCAGCATTAAGTGACAAAGGACTGATGGGAATAGTGATAGTTCCTTAATGGCAGGACAGGTAGGGAGACAAAAGGAGAGATTCAGCAGGCAGAAAAAGACAGTCAGAGACAATCAATTGCTCTGAAGAGGCAATTTTGGACACTATTGTTTCTAAAGACTGAGTCACTAGGGAACATTTGCAAATCCATTATCACTGGAGCTTCTCGGACTATGATCTGGCCATGCCCTGAGGTCCCATCTAACATACTTTTGCATTACAGCCAGTCCTTTTTCACCAGCATAGCACTGCAGCCATAGCAGGACATAATTTATATCTCATGCCAATTAAATGACATCTGCCAGTTAAATTATATCATGGAGTGGGGGTGTACAGCCCAGTAACAGTTAAACCCATGGATATGGCTGGCTTACTGTATTGCAAAATCTGACTGAATCATGTCAATAAGACTTCATGGAAAACCCACCAATTTAATCATGATCCAAGTTCATGTTCCAACTACAGAAGCAGAAGAAATGGGAAGATTCTATGCTGGAGTGCAGGAGGAAATTGACTGCACACCAAAACAGAACTTCTTAATCATAGGCAGTTGGACTGTAAATATAAGAAATAGAGCAGAATCAAAGATTGTAGGAAAATTTGACCTAGGAACAAGAAATGAAGCAGGAAAGGAATAGGCACTAGAGATCATATTGTTGGATAATGGAGCACACTAAAGCATTTCAGAAAGAAATCCGCCTTTGCTTATAAATTATAGCAAAGCTTTTGATTAGGCACAACATGAAGAACTATCGATCACTCTTAAAGAAAAAGATGTGTCATAACATTTGATTATCCTGATTTGTAACCTGCACTCAGGACAAGAAGCTTGCCATCAGGACAGAATATGGAGAAACAGAATGATTTCCAGTCAACTCTGGGATCAGGTAAGGCTGCATTTAATTACCCTATCTATTTAACTTGTATGGTGAACATATCATACATAAAGCAGGTTTAGACTTGGAGGAAAGAGACATGAACATTGGAGGAAGAACATCAACAGTTTAAGATATGCAAGTGATACCATAATACTAGCAGAAAATAGCAAAGATTTGGAATGATTGCTGAAGAAAATCAAGGCAGGAAGTGCAGGTTTACAGTGAACATCAAGAAATGAAAAATAATGGCTACAAATGATTTACATAGCAGACAAGAAAGACATTGAAAAAGTTCAAGATTTTCCATAGCTAGGTTCAGTCCTTAATCAGAATGGAGACTGCAGTCAAGAAATCAAAAGAAGACTAGAATTTGGAAGGGCAGCTATGAAGGAACTAGACAAGATTCTGAAGTGTAAAGATATAGCATTGAATACTAAAGTTAGAATTGTCTATACTATTGTATTTTCAGTTTCTATGTATGGTTTTGAAAGCTGGACAGTGAAGAAAGCTGACAGGAAGAAAATCAACTCCAATGAAATGTGGTGCTGGAGAAGAGTTCTTTGGATACCCTGGACTGCTAAAAAGACAAACGAATGGGTCCTGGAGCAAATTAAGCCTGAACTTTCCCTTAGAAGCCAAGATGACTAGATGGAGGCTGTCATACTTTGGCCATATCATGAGAAGACATGATTCACTAGATAATACAGTAATGCTTGGTAAAAGAGAAGGCAGTAGAAAAAGAGGAAGAACATATTTCATATGGATAGACCCAATCGAGGAAGACACTCCTAGAAATTGAAAGACCTGAGCAGGGTATTTCATGATAGGGTGACATGTAGAGCTCTCATTCACAGGTCAAAGTTATCTTGATGGCAGCTAACAACAATTATTGCACAGAATACAGCATTTTCTGTACTGGAGACAGCCTTCTGTGTGTGTTTATGTGTCCTGGACAGACTATGCTGCAGCTGTTTGTTTGTTTGTTGTTTGAGAAAAACTTTTTGTCTGCAGAAAACAACTTTTTTTTTTTGGTGCAGAAAACAGGCATATTTCCCTGAGCTCTATCTGTTTTAACTTCTGTGAACTTCCTTTAGTCCTGGGTTGGAAAATGGTAGGATATTATTGTTATACCAGTTGTTACAGATGTTTTTATTGGCACAGAGAATAGCATTTTATACACTGAGATCAATGCTATTTTCTGCCACCTCCCCATATGTGAATTTTGCACACATACAAAAACCCCAAAGTATGAAGAGTCTCTTCATCCGTGCATGATTTTCATCACCACAGTTTCCCAACTCTCAAGAAACATGTTTTCTAAGCATTTTCCAAATATTTTCAAATATTCTTTCTATCCCTAGTGTATGAAGGCTTGACTGCTGTTTGATTTTACAGAAGGATGGATGAAGGGGGAGCTATCAGCAAGCAAGACCTATTAACTAGATTTCATTTAAAGGCCACCTGCTTAGCAGATCAAGGGAATGAGTCTCCAAAGAACTGTTGAACGTGCTGAGTTTTGCACTTCTTTTCCCCTCAGTAGAAATTTGTCCTTTGCCATCTGTAATATATGCACCTGCATACAAGTATGCATACAATCAAACTTTATTTCAGTTGATACATGAGTGATTTTATTTATACTGAAAGGAAGTAGAGTGGAAGAGTTAGAGATAGAAACTCATACAAGGGAAAAAAACCAATAAATAATTTAAAATAACAGAATTTAGAACAGCCATCATGGTACGAGGCAGGAGAAATTAAGTCAGCTGTTAAGATACTATCTTTGGGACCAGTTCCTCTGTTTTCTCTTAATATTGGAGTGGGGGAGAGGTTACATCCAAGTTTTGTATTGTGTTTCATAGTTTTCGCTTTTCATTTATCATTGCAAACAGACACAGCTGCTCAATGCTCCATCACCTCTCATGAGCAAATTCACATGCTTATGAGCACAGTTCTGAGCATGTGATGTGTTGAATGTAATGCTTGCATTTAGAACAGGGATAGGCAAAGGGCTGCCTACAGGGTGCTTGATGCCCCCAGGGCTATTTTGTTGCATCCCACAGCCACTTAGGAGGTAAAAATGCCCCCCAAATGCCCTCAAAATGTCTTCTGGGGGGTATGAAGGGCATTTCCACCATGTTTTGGGGTCTCTGGGCCCCAGGGGTAAATTTCTTTTTAATTTTTTTTCTTAAAAACATTTTCTACCCCAAATGTACTCAAATGTCCTCTCTTTGTGTGTGTATGTGGCAACTTTTACACCTTTTTTTATTCTCCAGGCTAACCTAAGAGAGGAAGTGAGTAGTAAGTAACATCAGATCAGTTCCTGTTATTAAAAAAGGCCTCTTCTGGGCCTAAAAACATAGTGAAAATGCTCTGTACTCCCTATAGGGCATTTGGGGGCATTTTTTTAATGGGGAGTGCAGTAGAGATATGACCCTCCAAGGCTTCCTGGTAGGGCCCATGTGGTCCTCTAACCCTCCACATTTGTCCAACCCTGATTTTAAACTTGTCATTTGAGTAAGAATAATGTTCACCAATAGGTAGACACTTGGCCATGTAATATGGCACAGAAGAACCACCATAGAACATTCCTGAGGCTTTCCTAATTGACACAATTACAAGTGTGTAATGTTGACACATTCACTTGTATCAAGGATATGGTGACATCTGATATCTTAAACTGACTTTCCTACAGTGAAGCACATGCTTTGCCTGGAGGAGGCCCAAGGTTCAATCCTTGGCGTCTCCTGCCTAAAATTACAAAAAGCAAATGCAAGTTAATATAGATAACGCATAGGTAGATGGATGATCTGTTTCAGCAGGTTTAACACTACAGGAAGGGGCAAAATTAAGTCACACCCCCCCCAGAAGAATTCTATCCTCCAAATGAAATTTTCCTCCAGGTTCAAAATTTCTAGCACTGATACTTAAAATTCCAGGATTTGGAAATTCAGTTTAGGCATTAAAAGAAAAGGGACAGGCAAAGTTAACGGAAAATATGAGCAAAGCAAATAGAAGAGCTCTAGGTTGTGAACAGTTTTCCATATTTCACCCTCTGCCATCCTAGAAATTTAGAGACTGAGGAAAAACTAAGTTGGGGAAGAATTCCTCCTTGGCAGGGTAGCAATACCTTCATTTCATCCTTCACATAAGTACACTTATGTGATTCAATATTATTATTAATAATAATAATAATAATAATAATAATAATAATAATAATAATAATAATATTTATTTTTATCCCGCCTCTCCCAATGGATCGAGGTGGCATTACAGCAATATATAAAATACATTAAAACATTAAAATGTACCCCATCCTCTCCACCCACCTACCCTTCTAATCCCCTAAACACATTAACTATTAAAAACAATTAAAAACAAGATTAAAAACAAGAGGACAGTTGATGAGAGGCGGTGGAACACTAGTCTGGGAAGGCCTGTCGGAAGAAGACAGTCTTGACTGCCTTTGTGCAAATCAAACTTTGTATGTCAGGCCATTGCATAACTTGGGAGCAATAGAGGAAAAGGTCCTCTGGGTAACTGTAGCCAACCTAGTTCTGATTGGCTGCAGTAAATTCCTCTCAGAGGACCTTAGTGTGCGGGGCGGATTATATGGGAGAAGGTGATCCCGCAGGTAGGCTGGCCCCAAGCCATGAACGGCTTTAAAGGTAAAAACCAACACCTTGTACTGTGCTCGGAAACTAATAGGCAGCCAGTGTAAAGACTTCAGAATAGGTATTATGTGGTCAGTTTTAGATCTTCCGGTGACCAACCTGGCTGCCATATTCTGAATTAATTGAAGTTTCCGGACTAAGCACATGGGTAGCCCTATGTAGACGGCATTGCAGAAGGTAGCTTCCTACGTTTCCTTTAAGATATTTCTTTTTATCTAAAGCGCAATAAGCAAACAGGTAAACCAGGTTATGTTTGTCTGACTTGATTAACAATTTTAGCAGCTGCTAGAAATTTTTTGGTTCCTAGCACAACATAAGCTGCACAGTTTTTGAAAAATGTAAAGGAGTTTGAGAAACTGCACAGCTTTACTGTAAACCCCTACGCTGCAGTCTTTTCACTAAATACAGAAAACTGTGCAGCTTTCTAACACTCACCTTCCTACCAAAAAAACCCTCACTTTTGGTCTGTTTGTTTTTGCTATGTACTTGGGAAAGATTGCAGACAATGTGACAACTGGTTTGACACTGTGGCTGGAGCTCTTGCCAGTGTGAATGTTGTGCAAATCAAACGTTGTATGTCAGGAAAAGAAAGTTGGGCTGACTGAAGTTGCAGCCTTTGGTGTCTTGAATGTTGCACAACTCAGTTGTTATGCAACTCATAGAGAAATTCAGGCAGACTGAAGCTGTAGCCTTTGTCATTTTAAATGTTGTGCAGTTTCCTTTCCATGAGTGTGCTATGCAGCTTTAGCAGAAAAGCTCCCCATCATTGTGAAGAGAAAAAAAATCATGAGTGTCCCAAAGCTATGGAACAAAACCCCTTTTTCATTGTTCTTGACACCTGTTGGGATTTGGAAAAATCAAGGATTACCATCCCTATCACAAACTGTATTATCTAGTGAATATCTACAAATACTTTCATGAATACTCAATGCGACATTCAAACAAAGCAAAAAGGAAATGTGTATCTCTTGCAAATTTCCCAGAATCAGTAATTTGCTCATCGTTGAAGCAAGCATTTTATTTTCTTCCTGTCTAAATGTAGAAGTGGCTTTTCTAAAACTAAAAACTGGCCTTTTTTTCACCCTCACCACACCCATGGTGTTGTTAGTTCATGTAGTCCCTGACAGGTTAGGAAGGGATTGACAATGCCAAGTGATAAGTCCCTACTGTTGTCCATCCCTGGTTCATAATTTAAAATTATTCTCTCACATGAGAAACACTAGTTTGAAGATCACAATAGGAGCAATTTCTGGGAATAGCCTATGGTTCCATGTGGCTGACAGAGCAGAAAAAGTCCTGGGAATACTGTCCAAACTGCTGGATGACTTCTAATTCTGTGGTTTATGTTTATCTAGGTTGGCTGCAGATCTGAAAGGACCCTTGCAAAGTGCCGCACTGAGCTTACTTGACCTTGGGCACCACTATGTGACATTGAAGACAATTGAACTGGCCAGCTACAGCTAGATAGGAGTCTCAAGACAGGTGATTGATGAAATTTTAAGGGTTCTTACTGGTGCTCAAGAATACCAGTTGGTGACATCTGAGCTGATGTTTATAGACACCAAAATGTTACATGGTGTCAGAAGAACTGAACAAGACAGTCACTGGAATAACCCAGAAATTATTTCAAAGCAACAGAGAGAGGATATCTTGGCTAACCGTATGAATACTTTTGCCCACTCTCTCTTCCGTGATCTCTTTTGCTCCATAGTTCTTGGGAGCTGCTCTGTCCTGAGGCGGGTGTGTGGTTTTGCAGCTGCATGATTACATCCCAAGTTTGCAAACAACAGCTGGAAAATGTGCCTCTGGTGCCATTGAAAACCTCAGAAACCAAACCTAAAAATAGCCCCCTCCGTTATTATTTTAATCTCATCACTAGGGGATGACTCATGGTTCCTGGATGCTCTTTGATGGGTAACTTCACAGCTTTGTAAGTGAGCTTCATACACACCAGAATACAGCAACCTAGATTGCTGAATGGGCCAGGATTTATCCTCAAATGTGCTGTCTTGAGGCTATCTTCTCTCACACATCTGCTAGCATTTATTATGTTTCCCTATCACACCAAGCATGTGCCAATCTTAGGACATTTCCACACAACATTGTTATAGTGCTATGATTCCACTTTCAACATCCTGTGGAATTCTAGGGTTTGTAGTTTGCTGAGGCCAAAGATCTCACTGGCTGAGAATTCTAAATGCCCCTCCCTAAACTGCAAACCTCAGGATTCCATAGGATGTTGAAAGTGGAATCATAGCACCCTAACAGTGTAGTGCAGAAAGACTCTTAGTCTTAGAACACTGCCAGTCTTAGAACATTGCTAATGAACAGAAACAAATATGACAGCATGACAGGATCAAAATCTCCCAAACATGATTATTTCAGAGATTTGTCTATGGGTGGGGAGAGTAAATTCCACAAATAGGATGTATTTGCTTGTTTGTTTATATATATATGTATGTATGTATACACACACACACACACACAGAGAGAGAGAGAGAGAGAGAGAATTGTTTTACTAATATTGCCTACACTGGGATTTTTTTAAAAAAATATACCACACATGCTATCTTCCATTTAAAAGAATCCCAATGTGAGCAATATTACCATTTTTTGAAAATGGAGGGTGCTGTGTGGATGTGTGTACACATGCTTGTGCATGTATTCAACCCTCCATTTAAAATAAGTCCCAGTGAGGGCAATAATAGTAAAACAATGTAGGCAACATGAGTAAAACAATTAAATGCAATAAATAATATCAAAACAATAAAATGCAACACATGTCATAAAAGTAATGACAATCAGGGAAGAAGTACACATACAATAAATATCCAGTCATATTTACTGTCCGGTCATACATGCTCAGAAAAGCAGATAGGTCTTAGCCTGGGACTGAAATGCCAGTCGAACTGGTACCCAGTGTACCTCTTGGAGACAGATAAGCAGGTTTTTGTGCTCAGAGGGCAACTTTTGGCTCCTTGGAGACTCCAGAGTGTTGCATTAGGATACCACAACTTCTGTTTGGGGTAACCAGAGTTAATGTTTTGTCATTTGGGGTGCTTTCTGGGTCAAAAAGATTTTCCCCACTTTGGGTCAGAAATGGTGTATGGGTGGATTCTGAGAGGTTCAAAGAGGTGCCTTTTGAAATAGGCAACAGCATGTCAGAACTGGAGCTCCACTGCAGAGAAGGCCCTCTCTCGTGTCACAGCCTGAGGCACTCTGCCTAGTGGAAGAAAGAATACAAAAATGGGGCCCCCTCTCTCTCAAATCCAAGGACTGATTGTGTGTGTGTGTGTGTGTAAGAGAGAGAGAGAGAGCACACATCTGTATGCATTTTGAAAAAGCAAGATTAATAGACATTAAGAAAAATACTATATTGCGGCTGGCAGCTACAGGATAATAATTATAAAAAAGACTTTCTCCAATTCTAAAGGCAAGCCTGCCTCATAGTGGTGAATTATCATTTGCTGATTTTCTTCCCCCTCTCATTCTTGGTGTGCTGTACAGTTTCACAACCTGTTATAGGGCTCTGTGACAAAGTTCTAGGGGTGTGGCTATCTGAAGAGTCAGGCCATTTCCGCATGGGGGACTTAAAACGGCACAGTGTGTCCTCTCACGGAGGTCATCTGCACCTTGGAGCAGACTAGGTCTGGGCTACTTACCTGAGATCCGCACCTCAGTCTGCTCCAAAACGTCCCCAACTGGTCCTCCAGCACACTTTTTAAAGAACAGTAGAAAACTGTTCTTTAATTTTCAGAGCATGCCATTGTGTACTTGCTCCCTTGTGCAGATTCGCAGTCTCGCACCAGAAACCTAAGACCTCGCACTGGATCTAAGACTTCACACTGCTCCGATTCACCCTGGATGAGATGAGGAGCCCTGTGGAAGGGCTTCAGGGACAGCCCGCATTGGCCCGTGCCCAGAAAGATCTGGTAAGTACCGGCACAAAGCAATTCCCTTGCCTTATGCAGAAATGACCTCAGTGTAGCCTGGAGCGAGTTACTAGGCAACCAGAATAGCACCTCAGGAGAGACATCCAGACCAGTGATGTGTGGGAGGGGCTGGTGGCTGAGAGAAAGCGTTATATAAACCCAAATACCTCTGAGTATTTGGATCCTTTCAGTAAGAGCCTATCAAGGAGCTGGGGAACAGAATCTTTCAGTCAGTCAGAGAGTGTGACTGCTTTGGAAGATTGAATTCTCAGTGGAAGCCTAGTGAGAGGCAGAAGAATAACTGAACCTTAGAAGAATATGGTCAGAGAGCATGACCTAGATTGGAGATTGATCCTTTGATGGAAGTCTAGCCAAAATGCTGTTATATGACAATTGTGCCTTTTATGAAAGTCTAAAGATATAATTGAACTGTTTCTGATCAGAAAGTTGTCTATTATATTGTCTAAAAAGTGCAGTGAGGAAATATATCAGCCTTGACTTGCATATGAAGTCTACCATGTTAATTTATTCTTACTGTTGTCTTAATAAATATTACATAGATAGAATCATAGAATCATAGAAATGTAGAGTTGGAAGAGACCACACAGGCCATCCAGTCCAACCCCCTGCCATGCAGGAACACCCTCAAAGCACTCCCGACAGATGGCCATCTAGCCTCTGCTTAAAAACCTCCAAGGAAGGAGACTCCACTACACTCCGAGGCAGCAGATTCCACTGCCGGCCAGCCCTGACTGTCAGGAAGTTCTTCCTGAGGTTCAGGTGGAATCTCCTTTCCTGCAGCTTGAATCCATTGCTCCTTGTCCTGGTCTCTGGAGCAGCAGAAAACAAGCCCTCTCCTTCCTCTACATGGCATCCCTTCAAATATTTAAACATGACTATCATGTCCCCTCTTAACCTTCTCTTCTGCAGACTAAACATACCCAGCTCTCTAAGTCTATCCTCATAGGGCATGGCTTCCAGGCCTCTCACCATTTTGGTCGCCCTCCTCTGGACTTGCTCTAGCTTGACCATGTCCTTCTTGAATTGGGGTGCCCAGAACTGGACACAGTATTCAAGATGGGGTATAACCAAAGCAGAGTAGAGTGGTACCAGTACCTCCCTCGATCTAGACACCATACTCCTATTGATGCAGCCGAGAATTGCATTGGCTTTCTTGGCTGCCACATCACACTGCTGACTCATGTTCAGCTTGTGGTCTATGAAGACTCCTAGATCCTTTTCACACGTACTGCTATCCAGCCATGTGTCCCCCATCCTATTTCTGTATTCCATTTTTTCTACCTAAGTGTAGGACCTTACACTTCTCTCTGTTGAATTTCATTTTGTTAGCTTTGGCCCAGCTCTCCAATCTATTCAGGTCATTTTGAATTTTGATCCTGTCCTCTGGCGTATTAGCAATCCCTCCCAATTTGGTGTCATCTGCAAATTTGATGAGCATGCCCTCTATTCCTTCACCCAAGTCGTTGGTAAAAATATTGAACAGCACTGGGTCCAGGACAGAACCCTGTGGCACCCCACTAGTCACTTCTCTCCAGGGTGAAAAGCAACCATTTGTGATCACCCTTTGGGTTCGGTCGGTCAACCAATTACAAATCTAACTAACAGTAGCCCTGTCCAGCCTGCATTTTCTACTAGCTTCTTTGCAAGAATGTCATGGGGAACTTTGTCAAAGGCCTTACTGAAATCGAGATATGCTATATCCACAGCATTCCCTTCATCTATCAAGCTAGTAACTCTCATAAAAAGAGATAAGATTAGTCTGGCATGATTTATTTTTGAGAAATTCATGTTGACTTCTCGTGATTACCGCATTGCTTTCTAAGTGATTAGAAACTGACTGCTTGATGATCTGCTCCAGGATCTTTCTGGGTACTGATGTCAGGCTGACTGGGCGATAATTATTTGGGTCCTCTTTTTTCCCTTCTTGAAGATGGGGACAACATTTGCCCTCTTCCAGTCTGCTAGAACTTCTCCTGTCCTCCAAGATTTCTCAAAGATTATAGCAAGCGGATCCGGAATGACCTCTGCCAGCTCTTTTAATATCCTAGGATGCAATTCATCTGGCCCTGGAGACTTGAATTCATCCAGTGTGGCCAGGTATTCCTGTACCACCTCTCTACCTATTATGTGCCTCATTTCACCAGCTTCCTCCCCTGCTCCCCAACCGCCAGGTTGAGTGCTTGTATCCTCCTGGGAAGAAACTGAGGCAAAGAAGGTGTTAAGTAGTTCTGCCTTTTCTCTTCCCCCTGTGAGTAATTCACCATCTTCTCTGCGGAGCGACCCTATCGTCTCCTTCTTTTTCCTTTTGCTGTGGACATATTTAAAAAAGCCCTTTTTATTGTTTTTAATGTCTCTGGCCAGCCTAAGTTCGTTCTGTGCTTTAGCATTTCTGACCTCCTCCCTACATCTCCTAGCTACTTGCTTAAATTCTTCTTTGGTGGTTTCCCCTTCTTCCATTTCCTGTACATGTTACAATTTACCTTTGTATACAGTGTATAAAATAACATGGAAAAGACACTGGCATAACATTATTGAGTGGCTCTAAATAAACATTGAAAACCTTCACCCTTTTATGCAAAGGTGGATGGAGGCAGAGCTGTGTGGTAAAGACAGTGCACCTTATCAGCTAGGAGAACTGCCACACCAATGTGCAGAAAGTAAAGACCTGTCACAGACTCTAACAACCAGGTGGTATTTCACCACATCTCCAGGTGTCAACCATTTAGGCAGAGAAAGTTACAAGGTGTCAAGGCAGGGGTACAAGATAAGAATAACTGATAAGGTAGGGACAAAGTTTATCCTCAACTGACTAGGTGGACTGGTTCAGGAGACTTAAAAATGTACTGTCTTTTTTCCCCCTCCTGATTCTTTCCATTGTTGGATCCACATAGAACGAAGTCTTTCTCCACCTGTTGCTACATGTTGCTGGGCAGCACCATGCCCCCATCATTCTCAGATATCATGGGCAATAACAAGGTATGATGGTCTTATAGTAAAACAACGTAGGAGTACTCCAGTTTGGTAAAAGCTGGTGTAAGGGAAATTTCCTTGGGTGAACACCAACAACAGTGAGGGAGTCCTTTAATAATGATAGTGTCAATCACACCTAAGGTTGTTTTTTGAATAACAGAACTGTGGCTGATCTAAGTCCTGTACCATTTATATTTTAGGGTAGAAACACGGTTGTCAATTTATAGTGTGAATAATTCAGGATCTCAGAGAAGGCATCATTAATCTATCTGAAGTTATCTTGGCCATGTCATTTTGCTTAAGAAAACCACAAGTCTGTTACAGTGTCAACCCAAGGACCCAATGGAAGGGCCATAGTCCAATGACTGAACACATGCTTCCTTGCAGAAGGTCCAAGGTTAAATTCCTGATAACTCCAGCGATTTTTCTGAAAGTGTGGTCAATCTGTTCAGATGATATCAAGCAAGATGAAGCAATGGTCTGATGCAGCAGAAAGGAGCTTCTTATATCCTCCAGCACTGCACACACCATAAGAGGGACAGACTTCTAACACGAAAATTCTCATACAAAAGTTTGCTGACCAAGTCTTTCCTCTGTCTGCTCTATCACTGTGCAGTATTATGCATGTACACAGAGAAATAAGTTCAGCTAAATTCAGTGGGATTTACTATGTCATAAAAGGATTCAGGATTGTCATTTTAATCATGTTACTGGATTACTTTATCCTGCAGTAAGTAGCCTTTCTTCTTGCACTCTTTTTTTTTTAACTTCCATTTTAAGTTAAATATACCTTAGTGTTACAGTGTTAGCAACACAAGTATTCACAGCTTATAAACTGGTAGGCTATAGGCATGTAAATAACATGAACACATTTGCTTGTTCTCAATGAGAAAAGTATCTGACAAAAGAGATTTGCCTTTTGTTTATTTTTCACATATCAGGGCTTTTTGTGAAAATGTCATTTTTCAAATCTTTTTTAACAAAATTATTAGAAAATTTCTTTCTCAGAAAAAAAATATTAAATTTGTGGGGTTGAAAACATGAAACAATGAGTAATGCTGTTTTTGTGCAAAATTCAGCGACATGTTGCTGATGCTGTTGATGATGATTTTGTTGTTGTTGTGTGCCTTCAAGTCATTTCCACCTTATGGTGACCCTAAGTCAAACCCATCGCTGGGTTTTCTTGGGAAGATTTGTTCAGAGGGGCTTTGCTTTTATCTTTCTCTGAGACTGAGAGAGTGGGACTTTCCCAAGGTCTTCCAGTGCATGTCTATTCGCAAGCAGGGGATTCACACCCTTGTTTTCAGAGTCATAGCCGAACCTCAAACCACTACACCACACTGGCTGTCTTACTGGTGGGGGATCAATTGTGGGGATAAATGTGTCATTATGTGAGTCTGTGTAGGGATCAATCTGTGTAATGGACTGGGATAGGTATTACTTTATTCGGGTCAGCAGCTTAGAATATTCTGCTAGGCCTCAAAGTTCACAGCGGCCAGTCGTAAGCAATGTGTTGCATTCCTGACTCTGCTTCTCTCCTTTGTAGCAATGAACAAGGCTACATTAAGCCTTGAGAAACAAATTGGTTTCAGAATGAGTTAAAAATCCAGATTGCCAGCTATGTATCCATTGTTTTCCCACTCTTCTCTGTGTGAAAACAGAAATATTGTACTTAAAAAAAGCCTATGGGGAGAAATGTGTTTTTCCCCCAGCAGTGACCAGATGGCACACAGACTTTTTGTGCATCATTTGTGAATTATTTCAAAGTATATTTGTCTATTCCAAGGAGATTGCTGGAATCTACATCTGCATTTTAATGTAATTGTTTCCATGTCACATGAATGAGACATGGGAGGATTATGAAGAAATGATGAGCACCTATAATATTGCAGGATCACAGCTGCAGGAATGTGAGGGTAGTTCTGTTTCTGCTAATCATAACTTCCACCTCACTATTTCTTTATTTTTTTAAAGAAAATGTCGCTAAAAATGGAAACCCTGTGGGACGCTTATAGCTTAAGATCACAAATCATTTGAGGAATTTAAGAAAAAAAAATATTAAAGTTGTTATTAGGGGGAAAAGCTAAACGAGAGATTTCCAGAGTAGTGCTTTTCACAGAGCACCAGAGGGGCTTCATTTTTGATACTTTAGCTCACCCTACTTATGACTGTGATGATTTGGAAAAGATTTGAGTAGGCAACAATCACAGGAGGACTTTTTGGACAGCACATCTGGCTCAGACAAAAACCCTGTACATCAGGGGTGGGTAAAGTATAGCCTTTCAGATGTTCTTGGACTACAACTCCCACCATTCTTCACTACTGGTTATGTTGGCTAAAGCTGCTGGGAGCCACAGTCTGACAACAGCCAAAGTAGGGGTAGAGCAAATATTTTAACAAATATTTGCAAAATATTTGGGAAATTATTAGTATAAATGAGGGTTGTTTTGTGTGTGTGTGTGTGTTTGTGTGTGAGTGTGTCAGTCAAAGGGCTCTTAACAAGGAGAATCCTGAAGTGACAAGAATCTTTGCAGTTCAGGACTCAATCTTGTAAAAAAAAGCACACATAGTATTTTTGCATAAAAAGAAGCATTTTCTGTGCAGGAAACAGCAAATGTTGTGCAGAATAGGCCTGGAACTGTGAACAGTTTTCAAAGCCCTTCTCACAGAAGGAGAAAATGCCAAAATTACCCATTAATTCCTTCAGACACAACATTAGTGAAGAATAACATCTATAATCTGAAAGGCCAGATTTTGCAAGTCTCACTTCATTCGTTTGCACTGAAATGGGGAACAACAGGAAAAGTTGCAAAAATGCATATATTAAGAAAAGGTATATACAAAAATGCATATATTAGAAAATATATTAGGAAAAGATGCATTAAAATGAATATGCTAAGGAAAATTACATAGTAAAATAAGTAAAATGTTGTATGGTTTTTTATTGCATAATAATGTGAAAATTGGCTAAAATGGACATAGGACTGGGCACATGTAGAATTAGCACAAACCAAGTGTACGTATATTAATGTATTCCTAGCACCTGTACATAGGACTAGATTGTCAGTGACTTAAGCACAATGTTGGTGTTTGTGCAGTAGCTGGAGTAGACCCTTTGGGAATGCTAGTTCTGATTATTGCTGTCAGGAAACAGTGACTTAATTTTTTAAAAAATCGTGAAAATTGATCAAACAGTTGAAGTAGAAATGGATTAATTATTTTTCCCTCTCCTCCAGCAACTTTTGTTTCTGTTTATTCATTCTCCTGATTCTTCTGCACTTTAGCTGGAAGTGAGTGTCTCTTGACTACATAGCTATAGAACCTTGATTCTTCTTTAACATAATTAAAACAATCTGGCACTTTCTTCCAAGTTCTTTCCTTATAGATCTTCAGTTCTAAAAGTCTGTAAGAACAAGGGGCAATTACAGAGAAGGCCATATCTCATGCATCCACCAGACATACTGTTATGACGGCTATGGGACCCAGGAAGGGGGCTCCCCGATATCACTTTGATATCACTTAATTCAGCCCTGGCTAGACCACGCTCAGTGGCCCCGCTGCACGTGTTTGGGTTGGTTTCCGAAACAGGCACGTACTGACTGCGGCTGATTAATAGTTCAAATTCCATTCCTTATTCAAGCCAGCATTTCCCAAGCCTCACGTAGCTTCAGGGGACTCCCATACCCATACTCCACAATAGCGGCATGGTTTCCCACCAAACCATCCCTTTGGAGAAGGCCATTAGCTCACCGGCCACTCTTTTGTCTTTCAACGCTAATCCGATCAGGCTGACAGTGACCTCACCAGATCCTTTTTCTAGCACCAAACTCCTTTGTTCCCTACTTGGTTTGCCATAGTCGCCAGGCATGTTTCACCCTATAAAAAGTCTCCATTTTGGGACCTTGTTGGTTCCTCTTGAGCTGCCATCCAGACCTGCTGCCGGTTGGTTCAAGAGTTCCCTTCAGCAACCAACGCTGAGCCCCGTCATTCATCGCTCCAGATTCTGCAGGACATCGCGACCAGGTATCGTATCACCCATTATTCCCCCAATTCTCTCTTTCTTATTCTTTTAGTTAGTTAGCGTGCGTGTGTTTGGTTTACCTTGCTCTTGTGTAATAAAGTTGTTATCTTTGTAATCTGGCCTGCTCATTGCCCGGAAGCCGTAGACGTTGGGTTAAAAGATCTCATTAAGTTACCCTGCCTCTCGCATGTCAAAACAGTGCTCAAGCTAATTTCCCTCAATTTGGTTTTGATTGACAAGTAGGCGCCCCTCACAGAACACCCCCAGTTTTCAGGGTAACAATACCTGTGAAGATGGTGGGACTGAAAGAAGTGCTTGTCCCGAAGATCTCAGAGGCTCAGTCTGTCAGTTGCCCTGAACTGGTTGTAACTAACATTTTGAATTGTGTCCAGAAGCAGAATGGCAGCCAGTGGAGCTCTTGTGGCAGGGTTGTTGTAATGATCCCTGAAATCCGTCTCAGTAAACATCCAGGATTGAAGCTTTTAATTTCTCTCCCTGAACAACTTTAGGAGCCAACGTCTCTTCTAGCTCGGGACTTCTCTATCACAACCACCTTGTACCTCCAGGGAGTGTTTAGGTATAGGCCCAAATTACATGGTTTTAAGTTCTAGTCACTCTTAGATGGTTGTTCCAGTATTTCAGGTGTACTGGATAGGAGGCAGATGTCAGCCCAAGGCTCCCTGACCACTGTCTCATCACTGATCTCAGTGGGTACTGAAATAAGATTCTCTCTTTGGCATAATAAATTTAGTTCTATTTTTGAAGGCCCTCCCCCCGCTCCATCTTCAGCTTGGGATGTAGTAAATTTAGATAATTCTTTATCCCTTTGCCATCAAGTGTTGTCTGGGAGTCATGTCCGTGGTAAATGGAAGTGTTGTTCTGTTTTTCAAAAGGAACCGAGCTAATTTAATTTTTTAACCTCCCATGGTCACTATTTTTTGCCTCTTTTTTAAAGGTCTTCTTCGTTGAATTTTCACAAGGCCATTACAAGCTGGGTGGCACAGTCTGGTTGGACCATAGTTAAGTCTATTTTTACTTGAAAACTCTTTAAATTTGTGACTCATGAAATTTGGTGCCTTACCAGTGACCACTACTATAGTATTGCAAAATCTACAAAAGTTTGCCATGGGTTGACTCTGAGGTCATTGAACTCCCGGGGTACACTTCTAACTATTTTAAGTGAGCATCTCTTAAAATTTTTCTTATTATTTATTGATTTTACTTATTTATTCCATTTATACCACACCTTTCTCCCAGGATGGAAACAACAGATTAAATCAGAGTTCCCCCAGCCATTTCCATGGGCACAAGAGTGATTGTGCCAAAAGGAACTGTTGATTTACTTGACAATGGAAGCAGTACTTGATAGCGTTGGAAAGAATATTCAAAAATTATTCACTCAATAGATGAAAAAGGAATTTTCTATGTGTCAGGAGACCTTCAACAAGAATCATTATAGTTCTGGACTTTTTTCTGCATAGGAAAGCTCACATGGGATGGAGGGAGGGTTAGGGCTTTTTGCACAGAAAACAGCAAAATATATATTTTTTTTCTGCACAGTAAATGTGCAAAAAGAATTTGGACTTCCTTATAGCATGGTACAAAATAGCAAGATTATCTGACATTGTATCCAGAAATGAAATTTACAAAGATTAACATCCCTAGTGCTTGACATTCTTTTCTAGATCTTCAACTCACTTTGCCACCACTCATAACTATGAGCTAACATTCTGATCTGAAAAAATCCCAAATAAGCCTTACTTTGTCCATGAGGGGACTCTATAATTGCACACCTCGGGGAGGGGGTGAAGAGACCCATCATCTTCAATATTCTATTCAGTTCAGTTGGTTCAATAAGGACAAGGTTTTGCTCTTGGATTCTGTTCTGGGTTGCCCAGAAAAAGTATAATGCAGTAAACTAAACAGGAATTTGCCAGGCCTACATCTTTATCTGGGAACTCATCTGCTCAAAAAGTTACAATAACCATTCTTAGGCTGCTTTTTGGTGGGGTTGAGTTTGGGACTGGTAATTTCCTCAGGCCATAGCATTCTTATGAACCCTGCATTATAAATGATAATGTTCATGCATGCTGCTTGGACCAAGGCTGTAGTCAATCTGTTTCCACAGTGGCTTTTGCTTTATTTCACTGAAGTTTTATGATTGGTTACAATGATGATGGTTCTGGGCAAAAAAAAAAATAGGCCAAATACAATAGTTAGGCTCTTTTGTCCCATCTAAGAAGCCTTTTCTTTCTTATCTCAGGTACCCAAATATATCCATTTGGTCATTCTTATTAGGCAATGATTACATAGGACAACACAATCTCTACTCTATAAAATGAAACATCATGAAATAGGATTAACCTTTGCTGAAGCCAAAAGGAACCAAAACCTTTAAAGATTTCCCTGACTTGTTAGATTCTTGAAAGTTGTTTTTTGCCTATTACTCCAGTGCCATGGGGCTCCTTTTCTGAGAAAGTGGTGGGAAGGTCCTAGGAAAGCTGAACGATTTGCAATGAACCATTTGTAGTAATTCAGTTTTCCTTGGAACAGCTGAAATTCTACTCTAATTTGTTGAGATGGGATGGTGCTTATTTAGTAGCTGAGGCCTTGTCTGTCATAGGTCTAAATCCTAAGCTCTGACTAGAGTAGATCTACTGAAGCAGTTGGGTTTACTTATATGTTAGCTCACCAATTGTTTCATGAGTCTACTTTAGTTGGGATTAACTGACACATTACCAATAATGGAGTGAGTTCCTTGTTAGTCTTATAGCCTAAGGATTGTACTTCATAGCTCCTGAAAAGGCTTTTACTTGTTTGTTTAAAATATAACTCCATTTCTTCTAGTCTTTAAAATACTCTTTGGACTGTTGAGAGATGTTCCTGCTTATCTTTACCTGTGCTGAAGATTTCTTCAGCCCTCATCATAATTTCTAACAGTCTCCTTTATGAAATATTCCATGGCCCTTTGGAATACAGTAAATCCACAGGGCAATCTGTTATAATGATACAACCTCTTATAGATATTTATAGTGGTGAATTGTTTCCCAGTTATCCTCAGGTTCCATCTGCTGGTAAGTGAGAACAAATCCAATTTGCTAAAATGTTGGCCTCCACTAAGCATTGCTAGGAAGGTCTTGATCTATAGAAAGAATAATTGCCTATATTGATTAATTGGATTGGTAGTGACTTTGTAGTATCTACAGATATGGGTGGTTTTGTCAGGAGAAGTCATACGTACTGCAGCTGTTGACCCATCAGAAACTGCACAGAGCAAACAATGTCTTATGAATCTCTCCAGTTCAATTTCATTTTTTTTCATGAAGATGAATGGAACTGCTCTGGCTTTAAAATACTTCAGCTGGCTGTCCTCACAGATAGAAATCCCAACCTTCAGTCCTTTCAGTTTATGTAACCACTCTTGCAAAGCTGCAGGTTTATCCCTCAGAATTTCTTTTAGCCATTTTCTGTATAATTGACATATTTTATTCTAATCAGATCTGTTCAGCCATGTTCAACCAAAGATATTTGACTTTTTCTCTATTCCTTGTAAAACCTTTTAGGTTTTTAGTCTCCTTTATAGAATAAGGGAATCACTTACAGATCCTATTTTTTCCCTAGTGGAAGCCTTAATTTTGTGTACATTTAGTGACCACAGAGCATAGGAGATGGCCTAGAAGTGTCTCACCATGTGACTGTAGCCAAATGTGCAATAGTAAAGGCATCTTCTTGGACCTTCTGGAGGTCCTCCAGAGATCTTGGAAGATGACATTTTCATTGTGCATCTGGCTATAGTCTGTTGTAGTTCAGTTGGAGAAAAGAGAAGCCATGTGGTTGACTAGCAATCTGAAGATTGAAAGACAGCGTAACAGTCAGAAGACTGGGAACCAAGACCAACAGGAGGGCATGCAGAAGAGTAATCTGGATTCAGAACCAGGCCCAAGTCTCTGATCTGGCTTGAATGTCTCTCACAGGGTGGGTGATTAATGTTGTTTCCAGCAGCTGAAGAGCATTTACTACCTGACTTATCTAGGGAGGCTGATTGTTCAACGCAAACAGCTGGGGCAACATAATCAGAGCTGCAAGCATGCTTAACAAACCAGATTCTACTAATTTCTCTGAATCTAGAGATTCTAGCCAAATGCTTCTTATCTGTCCCCCTCTCTCCACTGACTCCCATGTGATCATGGGCAGTGGGGAGGCACAAGAAGAAGTTGACTCCTCCAGAAGGAAGGGGGATAGATGTTTCACAGTTCTGTCATAGCTGAGCTTTATGAGACATCACACAACAGGGGTTCTCAGCCATTGTTTCTTCCCCAAAATAGATTTTTGTTCAAAATATGTTCCCCCCCCCACACTATTTCTGCTAGTGAAGAAAAGGGTTGGTTCTTTCATCAAGAGGCAAAGCAAACAAAAATGCAAATAAAAACTCCTAGTGTTTAGCAGTTTTTTTCATCATAGGCAAAGAATGGAATATTCTTTACCTCAGTATTATATACTCTGGAATAGACTCACTTTCCTTCCACATCTTGTTATGGAATTTAAAAAACTGCACAATTGTGTTTGACTTTGATGTATAGTTTCTAGACAATATCTTTTGCAGTTCTGCAAGAATTTTATTCCTAGCTTTAATGGCTGCAACAAGCATGTCAACAAAATATCAGTTTAGTTGCTACACGCAGAGAGACTTAAAAAAAAAAAGAATCAGTGGTTTCATTTGCCAGAAAACACACAGAGAGACTTAAACAAAAATCAGTGGTTTCTTTTGCCAGAAAACAATGGGCCCGCTCTGTCCACATATTTCTCCCAGACCTCTGTCTCTGAAATATAAATTCCTCTTTTTTTTCCTGCAAAGGCCCTTTCATGCTGTACAACTATGGCACTACGATTTCACTTTAACCGCCATGGCTACATCCTATGGAATCCTGGGATATGTAAATTGTTAAGGCACTAAAGGAGCTCTCTCTGACTGAGATTACTAAATGCCCCTCCCAGGATTCCATACGACATTGATATGGTGGTTAAAGTGAATGCATAGTGCTATTGCTGTGTAATGTGAAAGGATGGGAAAGTTTTCTTCTCACCACTATTACCATCCTAACTATGAACTCTAATTTGTTTTCTTATTTTGCTCCCTACTGTTATGCTTTGAACATAAGGCAATACTGAGCACATCAACAGCCAGGGGAAAGAAATCAGGCTAAAAAGGGTTGCTTCTGTATGTACAGGGTTTCCTCAGTGGGGACAGCAATGCTATCACTGTTTCAAGGGGACCACAGTGCCATTACACATATAGTTTCTATTATCAACAGTTGAAACTAGTCCATCTTTAGTGCTGAAGTTTCAGTCCATTTATATCAGAAGCTTTATATAGAGTGTTCTGTCAGAGATGTGTTGGTTTAGACTGTGTGGTCGGCATGTGCAGCAAAATAAAAAGGGTGCCTTCCCATTGCCTTCTTTATGTGCCCAGTTCGCCTGGGTACTGAAAGAAGGTCTTAGCAAGACTTCACTGTTCAGATCTGTGTAGTGTTCCTGCTTCTTCTCTTAACTCTTCACCCCAAGATGTATTATGTGTCATGATATCATTTTAAATTCTCTGGGAAAACTAAACTATTCAACCCTCTGTGATAAGTTTCGGCATAAAACGTAGTCATGATGCTGCTTCTGCCATCACTGTTCACAGACCCATTTGTGTTAAAACCAGGAAATTCCACTGCTAAACTGACTACTTCATCCAACCTGAAATGCCAGTTTGCATTTCATTGTGTGTCAGATCACATACTGCCTAATGACATAGGGAGAGACCATATTTTAAGGTATACATGTAGGAGTATCTGAGTTATTTTTATATGCCTAACCTTAACCTTTGGAGTTTCCGGATTCTGGCTTTCTTGAAACTATTTTCTTTCTTGAATGGAATTTCCTCGCTTTGTTTTAAAAAGGAAAAAGAGAAAAAAGAAAGAAAGAAAGAAAGAAAGAAAGAAAGAAAGAAAGAAAGAAAGAAAGAACAAGATGGCTGAGGGTTGAGAGAAAGACTGAAGAGGCTTGTAGTAGAAAACTGCAAACTGAATTTGGCACATAGTCAAATGAACAGATACATTTAAAAGAAAATGTACAAAGATAGTTGTTATCCCAAAATGTGGGTGACTCAAGGGTCCACCCTTGATGCCAGTACTTCCACGTGACAATGGGGAATTAATTTAGCTCAAAGTTAGGAGGTCTGCAAGAGGATGGTAACTTAATAAGATCTTTCAACCAATGTTTACGGGATCACGCAGGAAAAACCCAGCCAGAGAATCAAAAATATAAACTAAAAATCACACATGCATGCAAAAGATAAAAACACTAAGACGCTCATACAAGGACTAACTAAAGGAAAAGGGAGGAAAGTGTGCATAGAGGGCTTTTAGGGTTTGGGTGATAATTACCAGTTCAGAGTGAAATGAAGAAAGCTGTTATGTGGCTTAGGTAGGCACTTAAGGACAGTTCTCATTTGGGAATCAAACAGAGGTTGATGTTCAACAAGGAAAGAGACTGCCTTGAACCACTCAAGCCGAGGGTTCTTATACCCAAAAAATATCCTGCAAGCATGGAACTCTACCAGCCAACTGGGCAATGGGAGTTGCAACACAAACAATGAAGTCTGTGCAGAATTAATGGTCCTAGTGTTTAGGTGACAAAAGGATAATGGCTGTTGTAACAGCCCTGCATTGTGGAACGGTTGGGAAGACAAAGCCGGGAAACATCCAAGGTTAAAATAATCACAGTTTGGTGAGAAATTCCCCTTTTTGCTCTGAGATGCCCAGCTCTTAGTACAAGCCTATTGTTCGTAGAGCAGCCTTATCATCTGCCTGACAATGACTCAGTTTTTGCCTAGCAGGGGATGTGGCTGACCCACCTTGCAATCTCACATTCACAGTCAGTGATCTGCCTCTTTCCAGCTTGACTTTACATCCACCTCAGGTTTCCATTTTATATCAATGCCAATTAATATAGTGTCAATCAAATAATATTGCCAATTAAACCATATCAACCTCCAGGGGTGAGTGGGGCAGTAACATAGCTAGGACAGTGCACAGATCATCCATCTTGAATTGGATCAAAAAACTTGCTTTGGCAACTGCTATAAATATAGCAGCACCCTTATGATGGGTAAAAAAGGTTTCAGGGCTAACCAGCTGATCTATGGAACCAATAAAAGTCTGGGTGGTTCTGTGTAAGTTCCCTGCCAGTGATGTGGAAAATGCACCAACTTGCTAGTCATAATGTATAAAGCCCAATATGGCTAAGTTCCAGACTATCTGAGAGACCATATCTCCCCATATGACCCTATCAGAGTTTTAAGACCCGCAAGAAAGGCTTTCTTTCTGTCCTAATACCATCCCAGACTCACTTGGTGAGGACACGGGAGAAAGCTTTCTCAGTGGCTCCTCCCACCTTCTGAAATTCTCTTCCAGGCTAGGCTGCTCCTCTCCTTGGCCTTCTTTTTGCCAGCAGGCAAAGACAAAGGCATTTTTGTTGAACCAGGCTTTTAATGTGTAAGCAGGAGAGCTTCTTATGGGGGTGATTTATCTAGTTTTTTTTTTAAAAAAAAAAACTTTTCTATGTTTTTAAAATTATTGTATACTATTTTTATGTGATGATTTCAACTGTTATTGTGATTTTTTTTTAATTGACTATTTCTGTAAGCCACTTTGGGTCCAACTCCAGGAGAAAGACAGCATACAAATGCAATAAAACAAAAAAGTAATTTTAGAAATTTCGCTTCCTGCACTTTCGAAGTCTATTTGCAGTTTGAGATTTACTCTGCACAAAATTTTCACAGTGTGTGTGTATTTGCACAGAAAGCAACATTTTCTGTGCAGGTAACTGATTTTCTGAATAGAAATGTTATTTTCTATGCAGGAAATGCTGTTTTCTGTATAAAAATGCATGTTTTCCATAGAATAAGTCCCAAACTAAGAAGATTTGCATCACTCCAGAATTCTCCTCACACTCAAGAACATTTTGAGGCCATTTTTAATGTGTGTGTGTGTGTGTTCTTTCTTTCTATCCCTAGAAGGACTACCAATTCCTTAGCTTTGTATCGGGTTTTCCAGCTGAATGTATAGGCTTTGTCTCAACTTACTTTGCATGAGGAAAGGTAGCTACTATGCAACCATGGACCTAATAATGTTCCTATCAGCTGTGTGCTCATAAGGTGGCCTCAGGCAAGCACTATTTCATAGGCTGCCCTCCTCATCACCACTACTGCAAGTATGGACAGCTGTGGCCTTCCAGATGTTGGACTCTTATCAGCTCAAACCTGGTCAGCCAAACATGGAGGACTTATGGGAGTTGCAGTCCAGCAACATCAGGAGTGGTATAGTTGCTTATCTCTGATCTAAAATATTGGACTAATAATAACCTGAAGCAAACTGATCCCATCTAATCTTTTAGCAAGGTCAGACATGGTTGGTACTTGGATGGGAGATGACCAAGGAATACCAATTGTTGTAGCCTGCACTGCAGAGGAAGGCAATAGCAAATAACCTCTGAATACACCTTACCTCAGAAAACCCCATTGAGTACATGGCATTGCCATAGGCTAACAGGCAACATCTGCACACGGTGCTGACTATGATTTGTTGGATTGTTATTCAGGATTTTAGAAAGAAAGAAAGGCCCTTTTCACATGGGGTTAAAAAAAACGGTGTAGATTGACCTCCACGGAGGTCATCTACACCGTTACACGAATTGGGTGGATTACTCACGAGTAAATCCACACGCCAATCCTTGGTCGGGCACCCGCAAGTGGCGTCCAGCCCAGTCCAGCCCCATCGCAGCACCCGTATGGATTTACGGACGTGCGAAAGGGCGTCCCTGCAGATCAGGCAGGGGGCGGGATTTCCAGCTGGTGAGCTTCTCTGATTGGTGGAGATGCTCCGTCAGTCAAAATCCGCCATTTTGGGCGCTGCCAGGCACCGAGGATGCCGTGGGACGCTGCTGCATGTAGAGCAGCAAAATGCTCTCTTCCACGCAGCGACGGAACAAAGTAAGCCCCGTTTTGGCATGGCTTGCCCCGTTCCACCGCCTGTATGTGAAAAGGACCAAAGAAAGAAAGAAAGAAAGAGAAAGATCTTTCTATTGTAATTTTATATTTCCCTTAGCAAAAAAAAAGAAAGAAAGAGAACAAAAGGAAGGAAGGAAGGAAGGAAGGAAGGAAGGAAGGAAGGAAGGAAGGAAGGGATATTTGCTTAAACTTTTGAAATTCAGGAAGACAATATGACTTGGGAACTGGGATGCTCTGAGTTTATCTGGAAGAACAAAAGCTCCCAAAGATTAAATGACATTTTTGTTTGCTGCTTGGAATTTGGCTGGTTTTTCTTCTGACTTTATCCAGGTACAAGTAAGAGAGAAGAAATGAGGAAGCTAGGAACTGTGCATGTCATCTGGGCAATTGGCCTGGAAAGTCATTAGGTCACAATGGCTGTTGCTTTGAGACAGCATGGTTGCTGTCAACATTGACAGAGTTGACTGAGGGAATCAGGATGGGAATGATGTAACCTTCCAGATGTTGCTGGACTGTAACTCCCAGCAGCCCTAGCCAATGGGTGAGGAATTCTGGAAGATGAAATCCAACAACAACCAGAGGGGGCACACATGAGTAAATATGTGAGAATCGGAGTCATTCTGGAGTAAATGTAAGAAAATCAATTTAAAAAGCACAATATGAATGTGAGGCATTGCTGTTATTAAGAACACAGAACACTATACAACTACCCTCAAACAAAGCAAAACAAAAACTAGCGAGAGTGGAAGAATATTTTAAGACTTTAATACCCCAGAACTTTAAAGGGTACCATGCTTAAGTCTCACTGAAATCAAAGTGACAAGGTGACAAGTTAGCCGAACTTGGAGCAGTTACTTTTTAGGTGACAGTACACAGAAACACAAATGGCCATGCTAGCAAGGGGACTGTAACTTTCTGAAGTTGTCTGTGTAAGATACCATTGATTTCAATGGGAGTTAAACAACTCATTTTCTTTTAACCAGGGCTAAATCTTCCTCATGGTTATGTTGAGAAATAGAACCTCCCTGGCTCTTAGTACAGTGCTATAATTTTATTTCCTGAAAATACATTCAGCCCCATAGCCCAGCTTGAAATGTTCTCTTACAACTTTTGTTATGTTGTTAATAATGCTTTCCATGCTGCAGCAGCTGGTTATTTGAGTGCAGCAACTCTACGAAAGACAGAAGATCAGGTGTACCTTCAATCATGCCACCAAACTGAGTAACACTCATAGAGGGAGATGTCTGAGCCAGCAAAAAACCGAAAGGTGAAAGTTGCCCATGTGTTTGCAATTGTGGTTTTGATTTCCAGCAGTACCCAAAGAGAGTTAGGAACTTACTTCCCATTTTCATATGTAGGTTAGAAACTTAAGGTACTTTCTAACGGCTATGAACAGAAAGATCCCAGAAGGACTCTGCTGAAAAAAGCTGCCAACTTTTCACTGTTCCAGTTCCTGTGTCTCTCCGGTACACAGCCTGATGTATCAACTTCAGCAGGTGATTCACCTGCTGGTCAGAAAAGGTTTTGTTTTGTTTTTTTTTAAAAAAAGTTCTTGGTTCGTTGACAAGTTCAGTGCAAGCCTCACTGGAAAAGCCTAGTGTGTACCAAAACATCAGAGTGAACAGCTGATATCCCTTTTCTTCTTCAAACATTTAAAAAGACTGGGGCTACCACATCCTCTAGCTTGAAAGTTTGCCCCTGTAATCTCAAGCCATTTCTGCACTACAGTGTTATAGTGCTATTATTCCACTTTCAACATCCTGTGGACTTCTGGGGTTTGTAGTTTCCTGAGGCCAAAGAACTCTCTGGCTGAGAATTTTAAATACCTCTCCCTAAACTACAAACCCCAGAATTCCACAGGATGTTGAAAGTGGAATAATAGCACTATAACAGTGTAGTGCAGAAATGGCCTCAGTTGTGTGTTGAAAGACAATGGTTACAGAGTCATGTTGTGTCTCCCAGTTTCAGTGCACCTTGGCTGATGTTGAGGATCCAACCAAGTCCTTTTACTGCCTGGAGCAAAGCAGCAGGTCCCTTGACTTTTTACTCTGGCCAAAATGCACAGTACCTGTAGCTGGCTATTTTGGCATGTGATGCAAACAAACTAATAAACCAACCACAAGAATCTCTCCTCGTTTTCCAGTTGTAAAATACCAAATTAAATATCTAGGAATTTGCTGCCCTTTGCAACACCACAAATCTGCTGCCCTTGCCTGATAGTAAGGCCAGCCCTGCTGGCCTTATTATGCATGCTAATCTGCTTCATTATGTTCACACCAGGTCCACAAGCACTGCAGAAATTTATCAAGGGCACTTGTTACACAAAAGCTTTAAAGTAGCATTACATTTAGTGGATTAGAAATATAAATATACAACCCACAGCTGCCAGAATTTAAGTGAAGGATCAGGACTTGGAGAAGTTACTTGTAGGATTACAACTTCTATTCTGAGTAGGAATTCTGGAAAATGTAATCCCAAAAGTAACTTTTAAAGACTCTGGGAGTGATCATAGGTCAGTGGTAGAGCTTTGGATGCAAATAGTCCCAGTTTCAATCTCCACCATCTCCAGATGGTGCTGAAGAAGGCTTTTGCCTGAAACCCTGAAGGGGTCTTTCCAGTTTGTGCAGATAATACTGGGCTAGATAGACCAAACTGCTAACTCACTCTACAAAGTGGCTTCCAATGTTCCCATGTTTGTCACAGGAATCACAAATGCCTAACACCTTCTTTTTCTTCAACAAAAAGAAGATGCAACCATATATATCTCATAGGTGACAGAAGCCTCTCATATGAGAGTGGCTGAGGGACCTACATGGAAGTGGATGTGTTCCAGGGGTCTGGGAGCCAATTTTCTTCCCTCAGGACTAGGACCTACCATGGGCTACAACAGACTCCAAATTAGGAGGAAGAGAGAAATGAAGAACAGAAGTGGTTAGTGAACAAGGCACTGAGAAAGACAGTGTCTTGTTTTAATACAAAATCACCAGTCACCAGAAACTGCCAGGTGTGGAAATTAGCCTGGCTGCTTCCAGGCTGTGGAATTCCCTGCCACAGGTTATCTATACCAGTCCACTGTTTGCTGGCAAATAAAGACCTTATTTAAACCAGCATTTGATGGACTGCAGAAAGGTCTTTCTTTGGTGAAGTGCTGCATTTTTCTCCTCTTTCTTATGTTCTTAAATGAATGTACAGGGCGTTTTTTTAATTAATGGTGTTTAATATTGATAAATTGTTTAACTGAGTTTTAACTTTTTTACCTCTATTTTATTTTAATCTTTTAAGCTGCTTTGAGTTTTAGCTCTGTCTTGTTTTAACTTTGTTGTAAGTGCCTTGAGTTCTTTGTTGGTGGAAAGGTGGGATATAAATAAAATAAGATGATAAAATAAAATTTAAAAATCATCATGGGAGCCTGGGGCGGGGGTGGGGGACAAAAGGGCTCCACGAGATATAAAAATGTCCTTGGGAGTTACATACAGGCCGTAATCTTAATTTTGCCAGGTCCCAATATATATATAGGTTGATTATCATTCTGTTGAGACTACCTTAGAATTATGTCTACCTTAGAATTATGTAAAGCCACAATTGATAAAGAATTCACCAACCATTTTCTAGGCACTGTTGAATGTTTGGCTTAAATTTAAAAGATCATACTATACTAAGTTTTCACTTTGGATCTCACCACAGGAAGCCTTCTTTGGACACTGGAAAACTCGTGAAGAAAGCTGGCTTCGATATAAAGACATAATTCATTTTTCCTCGCAAAGCGCCCTCAGATTAAAATCCAGAGAAGAATTAGAAAAAGAAGACATAATATGTAATTGGTTCCCTTATCAGCAGCTGTCGGAACGTTTTAAAATGGACATCAAAGTAGAGACCTTTCTTAAGAAAATAACCAGAATGAATTCGAGAAAATAATCTTCAACGATAAAGGTAAACAAATGTTGAAGTTCATGACAAAGAAGAAGTAATGATAAAAGACACTATGATTAAATGAGCCAAGAACATAGGGAAAACAATTCAACTACAATATTGGGAGCAGAGCTGGAAACGTTCATATAAATTCACCACTGCACAAAATCTAAAAGAAAATTACATGAAAATGCTACACAGATGACTTTTAACCCTGGCCAAACTATCTAAAATTTACAAAACTGATTCTGGAATGTGCTGGAAATGCAAGAATGAGCTGGGTACCTTTTACCATGTATGGTGGATGTGTCAAAGCACAAAAAAGTTCTGGATTAGCATACATAACAAGATTTCACAAATATTCAACTGTAAATTTCCTATGACTCCTAAACTCTATTTTTTAAATATGACACAAGACCTGCCATCTAACCTCTCTAAAGATAGGATTCTATTATACTTTATAACAGCAGCCAGGTTAGTTTTTGCAAGAAAATGGAAAACCTGTTAGACCCTCTCATGTGAAGATTGGTGTTATAAAGTTCTTGAAATGAAGACAATGGACATTCTTGCACGTAGTGTTAAAGCAGTGGTTCTCAACCTTCCTAATGCCGCGACCCCTTAATACAGTTCCTCATGTTGTGGTGACCCCCAACCATAAAATCATTTTTGTTATTATATATTTATTTATTCGTTAGTTAGTTAGTTATTTCCAACATCAAATAGATCGGAAACACTGCCCTAAATCATTGCTCTGGATAGACTTCTAATGCCTAAAAACTGGTAACCCTCCCCCCTTTTTTTAAGCACAGAAAGCATCCATCAATGCCAGAATTAAGGCAGTAGTTCTAGTTCTGAATGTTGGGTTTCCACAGTTCAAAAAGCCAGTCACTCCCAAAGGCAATGCCGAAACAGCCCACATTTTACACGAGGTGCAGGGAGGAAAGGACAGGGAGAGAGGAAAGATGGTAGCGGCATAAGCAGATGCGTTTTGTTTCACTCCCTCCCTCCCTCCTCTCTTAAAGGGAGTGCGGATGCTGAACATACAAAAAGTGAGGAATGCAAGACAGTCAGGGCGAAGAACACAACACGTGCGTGTGACAAGCGCCAAGGGTTCACACACAACAAAAGCGAGAGGAGAAAGTCATCCTGGCTATTTCTGCACTAGACTGTTATAGCGCTATTATTCCACTTTCACCATCCTATGGAATCCTGGGGTTTGCAGTTTGAACTGCAAACTCCAGGATTCCATAGGATGGTGAAAGTGGAATCATAGCGCTATAACACTGGAATGTGGAAATGGCCAAAGTCCACAGGACGGATCAGAGCAGCGCTTTCGGGTCAAAAAAACAAAAACAAAAAAACAAAACAAAAAACCAACCAAGGAGCCTCGGGGGCTCTTGCTACACAAACCAAAGCCTGTGGCTGACGCCCCTTGCTCCTTTCCCAACCAAGTTCTCAGTCTTGGAGGGACTGATCTCCCCCGTCGGATGGCAGATCCGCCACAGGAAAGTTTCCCCCTTTGCCTGCCAGACCAAAGGCGACAGCCACACCGACAACTCCCATGGAGCGGCATGCCCAGAATGAATGGGCAACCGGGCGATCACCGCTGCTGCAGCTCCGCCACTTTGGGAAGCAAGCGGAGCCCAGCTGCTCGCTCACCCCAGCAAGCAACTCTGTTCGCTGGCATGAATGAGTGTGAGGCAAAGAGGGTGAGGGGACGGGGTCTTACCTCCCAGACATCCCGCTGCAGCGCCATAAACCCTGAATGGGAAGCCCTGTGTGTGTGTGTGTGTGGTGTGGGCGCGAGCATTCAAGCAGCGCCCGGCTGCTCACTCGCCCCAGCAAGCAACTCTGACTCTGCAAGCCAGCATGAAGGGGAAAGGAACACTGAAGGGGAAGCCCTCCATGTGTGTGTCTGTGTGTGTGTGTGTGTGTGTGTGTGGTGCGGGCGCAAGCATCCTAGCAGCGCCTGGCTGCACCCGGCTGCATGCCTCCTCTCCTCTCCCGCCAGCGCGGGGTATCCTCTCCTCACTTCCGCCTTAACGCTCCGGCTCCAGCTCTCTCCTCTCGGTCTCCTCACCTCCGCCTTAACATTCAGGCTCCAGCTCTCTCCTCCCACTCTCTGCACCTCCAGCTCCACCTCAGGCTCCTCCAGTGCTTTCCCACCAGGCAGGAAAAGACGGGGGAATGCCCAGCACGCCTCCTCTCCCTCCTCCCAGTGCAGGAGTCTCAGAAGCACTGCTCCCATTGGCTGTGAGGCCACCTTCTTTTAAAAAGGGGGGCAGGATTTAGGAGCGGCAACCCCTGTGAATGGTCGTTCGATCCCCAAAGGGGTCCCGACCGCCAGGTTGAGAACCGCTGTATTAAGGGAAGATATGAAGGAGAAATAAAAAAGCAATGGACATTGGTCTCAGAAAACTTGTGTAGATCACTACCCAGTGACAATTAACTGTTGGTATAACACTTTTAAGACTATTATGATACTCCATCAATTTGTATAACACTACACTACTGTTTGAAATATTCTAATGTTATGTGTAGATCTCTTTGTATATAGATGCACAGGTTAGTTAGTATAGTCATTCACACTATTAACAGTAATTGCTGTATCTCTCAGTTGAAGGTATGAACTATATGTGCCCAAGTGAGCCCTAGTAACAGAAAGAACTCTGACATACTAGGAGGATTTCTCTTGTTGACAGCTGAATAGAAAATTAAGTACAGATTATGT